>JAHBCN010004172.1:0-66661 GCA_019359885.1 Listronotus oregonensis | reverse complement strand
CTTCCTTTAAGGTATTTTTTTAGATTCTACGGGAGGGAGAGATTTTCGGGATAGTAGTTTGATATCACTGCTTGTTTGGCTTTCTGTGTCTATACAACAGAATGTGTGTGACAATTTTTTGTTGTTTTTAATAGCAACAGGCTATATTCTCTTACGCTTAGGTAATTGGCTTTTATAACTGCCAAATTCAGAGCAAAATTTGTAATTTTTAGAATAATGGTTGTAAAAAAGACTTCGATAACCAGTCGAAACGTCACCTGTATAATTTTTTAAATTAAAAACATGACATAGTTTTTGTATATTTTATGTTTTTAAATTTTTTTTAATTTTTAATATTATAAAAAAAAATTAAAAAAATTTTTAAAAAAATTTTATAAAAAGTTTTTGTTAACAAAAAATTTAAATTTGTAGGTTTTGTTTTGGGGGAAATTATTATATATATATATATATATATATATATATATATATATATATATATATATATATATATATATATATATATATATATATATATATATATATATTCTTATAATATCCCCCTTAAAAAACCACAATCTATCTAAATTTAAATTTTTTAAACAAAGACAATTGTAGTTATGATAACTCTTGTCTTTGGTAAAAGGAAAATTTTTTTAAGAGTTCCTGTTTCTTTGAGTCCACGAAAAATGTAAGTAAACATTACGCAAACACCAGCTAGCGGCCATCAGAAATGGAAAGTGGTAACCGCACAGAACTGATAACATTCAAACAATTTCTTGCAAGTAGTTCACAAGACACCTTCGTTACCACCGTCCCGTTTAGCTTTTCCGATCGCAAACTTTAAAATAATCGCGAGACACACTTTCCTTTCCTGGTTTAAATTTCTTTGGGTCTAGTGAACTTAGCCGTGTTTTTTTTTTTTCATTAGCAGATATTTTTTTATTGATTATTGCCTAAAAATAAAAGTTAATAATGATGTTTTTAAATAAAATATTCGTAAGTGCAACGCTAGTGGTAGTGTGGACGCCCTTAAGGCTGATGGTGAGCCCACTACTATAAAAAAACTTACAACTCTTCAGACCTGTCCCATTTTTCAAATGGTATTCAATTTCCCCCACCGTCTGGTTATTCACAAGGGTATGTTTCAGGAAAAAAATACAGAAACTACAGAAGAACCAGTCGCAGAAATGAAGTGGTTCTCAGGATTGTACGACCAACATAATTGGTCAAAACGAGTGACGAATTTGGAGAATTTAAATTGTAAAAATGATATGAAGATTTATTTAAAAAATTTACAAAATGGTACTTCTTGGGCATCTAAAAGTAAGTTACCCTACATATTACGTCAGAGATGGATATATCAAGTTTTGTCTTAAATACCTCTGAGATCTTATACATTTTTTTTTACTTTTAAATTTTTATACAAATTAATTTCTATTGTTTATTAGTACTTATTTCTTATAGGATTCTCTCATATATCACCACTATTTGCAATAAAATCAAATATGCAGGTTATTCCGAAAAAAAAACACTTTATTATATAATATATATATATATATATATATATATATATATATATATATATATATATATATATATATATATATATACTACAGTATGTCCGCGAATGCGGTTAACAAGAGGACAAATGGACCAAAAATTGAAAGATACGAAGAAAAGTCATTACTGATAAATAATATTGCTTATCGAAAAAATATGAACTACGATGAACAAATAGATTCTTATCATACAGGGCGTCTCAAAAATGCAAAAATACAAAATGAAACAAGAGCAAACAGTCATTTTTGGCCTTTTAACGTAAAATGATAAATAAAAAACTTGTTTCAAATTTACTTTTTATCTTGATACCGAACTTACTAAAGAAAATATGAAGTTACGAAAAATAAAGAAAAATCAGCATTTTTGCAAGTACGCATTTTATTACTTTTACTTGATTATTACCTTTACATTACTAAACGTTAAGAAAAATAAATTTACAATGGACGAAACATAATACACAAGAGTCATAGTTTAAAAACCTTTCCCCCATATTTAACACACTTTCCAACTGCTGTTGATTTTTTTATTTTTCGTAAATTCAAATTTTCTTTAGTAAAGTCGGAATCAGGATTAGAAGTAAATTTGGAGCAAGTTTTTTATTTATCATTTTACGTTAAAAGGCCAAAACATGACTGTTGCTCTTGTTTGATTTTATGTTTTTGCATTTTTGAGACGCTCTGTATAATAAGAATCTATTTACTCATTGTAATTTATATCTTTTTAACAAGCAACATTTTTTTCCAAAATGAAAAATTAATTTTTGTTCCATTTGTCTCTAACTGCTCCAACAACTGTTTAATTTAATAAGATAAAAAATTAATAATATATTTATATATATATATATATATATATATATATATATATATATATATATATATATATATATATATATATATATATATATATATATATATATATATATATATATATATAACATAATATATATATATATATATATATATATATATATATATATATATATATATATATATATATATATATATATATATTTTATAATCAAATTATACTTTTTTTTTTTTAATTATGCATGTTTTAATTAAACATTCTGTATAATCTATATATCGTCGGTTTAAAAGTAAAAGTCGCTTATTAACTTTAAAAAAATCAGTTAAACATACCTATGTAGGTAAAAATCATTTAAAAAACTCATCAACTACCTTTTTGACTTCTAAACCGCTCTAATAAAATATTAAACTTGACAATGATAGTTTTTTTTATCGCAACTTTTGTCTAAAATCGTTGTTATCCTCTTAATAAAAAAATGTTACTTAGTACTTTTACCTTTAAACAGACGATATATTTATTAAAGCCTCTAATTTGCTTAGTTCATGTAATAACATTTCAAAATTAGTTTATTATAATATTCGAAATAATATTTAATAAATTTGTATTAAGTTGTGGCAAGTTCATTAAATAAAAAGGTTTTTTTAGGTATTAAGTCAATCCCAAAAACGTTAAAAAAATCTATTAACTTTAACTCAAAAAACTACTAAGTTTAAATATCTTGATAGTTTTTTTATTAAATAAATAAATATAACAAACCTTTTTTAATAAAAAGCCCTGTACAGTATACGCTAGGTATATTCTACTGATAATTTTAAATAATATTAAAGGTTGCTTGACTTATGTTATCCAGAGTAGCCACTCTGTATAACATAAGTCAAGCAACCTTTAATATTATTTCGAAATACCGTTCGAATAATTCTAGGGGTGATTCTATATGTTAAATTATGAAGAAAAGTTCATATAAACATAGGTCCGCAAATGCGTCATAAGGTTTCTATGGCTTTTCAAAGATGGCACCGGGATATAGGTTTTATTTTATATTTCTGGAACCGTTTCAGATTGCCATATGAATTTTGACATATGAATTACTTTTAATAGTAGGTAGTTTTAATTGTTTTTACTTAATTAATATTTTAATCATTGGCGTGCCGACAGGGGAGGCCTCGATTTAATTTGTTCACGTTTTTATTAATTATGTTTTTGCAATTTTTTTTTAAAATTCTGATTCCGCGGTATAAATGACATTACAAAGGTAGGTATTTTTGTAAATAATCTGTCAGGCTAGCCGTTTTTAAGAAAATACTCTCCAAAGAAAATAGAGCATGCATGGTCGCCCAATAATAATAAAAATTTCTACATCAAAGTAGGCTTATGTCGGTCGGTGCTAAGTTTAAATAAGGGAAAAAATTAAGTTAATCCATTTAGTTACATAAATACGAAGACACATATGCAGTAGGTATTGTTAAATAGTGATAAAAAGAAACGGTAAATGGAAAAGAGTTTTATAATTAAAAAAAAAACGGGAACAATACAGAAATAAATAATACTACTGACTTATTATTAAACCTGAATGTTACTTCTTTAGTTACAGCAAGTGTTGCTTGTCCATTCATTTCAATGCAACTGGCTAAACGATTTCTCCTTGAACCTTTAACTCGTTGAAAAACACCTTGCTTGTTTCTTTTTTTTTGCAACAATAAATGACTCATTGTTCCAGTTGTTTTACAATTTCAACAGGCACTCAATAAACTAAGCGTTTTAAATAATCCCAGAAAAAATAGTCTAACGAATTAAGATCCGGCGAACGGTAGGCCAAGCTACGAGTCCACCTTGTCCAATCCACCAATCTGGGATCTGGAAGTGTGATTTAGATATTGTTGAACTAATAAACTATAGTGGGCTAGAGCCCACGATGTATAAAAAAATGTTTCTAATCTTAATCAATAAGGCAAATCTTTGAGCAAAACTAGGAAAGTGTTTCGTAGAAAATGTAAGCATGCGGGTCCATCTAAACGCTGCGGCCTAACATATGGTCCTAACCTATTTTCTGTAATATCAAGCTTTAAAAATCGCGTGAGGATTTTCATCTGACTAAATATGATTGTTATAAAAATTTACCACTTTTGTACGCGTAAATCCTGTCTCGTCTGTAAACAAGACTTTATCGATAAAATGACGGTTCTGATGGCATTTCGTATGCATCTACTAAGAAAACTCCACTCTAGGCAAGAAATCCTGAGGTTTTAGCGCTTGAACTTTTTGCAAATAGTATGGATACAAAAGTCTCTCATGTAAAATTTTCGATACAACACTTTTGGAGATATTCGTTTGTACTAAAATTCTTTTGGTGCTACTACCTGGATTTGCTTTAATCTGTTGTAGAACAATTACCTCTGTCTGCGGTGTTCGGGTACTACTATTTCGTCCACAATACCAGTTTCTCTTAATCTATGATGTAAACTGCTGAATAGTTTATCAGAAGGAAGCTGGCGATTTGGAAAAGTTTCTTGGTACAACCTCCGAGCTTCTAAAGCACAACCGTTTGCTTTGCCATACATAAAGTGCATGTCGGCCATTTCAACAAAAGTGTATTCCGAGAAATTTTTTGAAAGGCGGGAACAATGATTTTTTAATTTCACTGTTATTATAACACAATGATAATCGAATGAACTTTTTTTGTAAACCTTATGTCAAATTCGTTTACCGTACCTAGAGTAACTAGACCTTTTTTTCATTTTCAACTTAGCACCGACATAAGCCTACTTTGATGTAAAATTTTTTGTTATTATTGGGCGACCGACCAGCAAGCTTGACAGGATTTCTATAAGAATATCTTTTCTATGTAAATTATACCGCGGAATCAGAATTTCTAAAAGAAATTGCAAAAATATGACGTTTAATCAAAATGTGAACAAATTAAATCGAGGTCTCCCCTGCCGGTACGTCCCTGAATAAAATAAAAATTTATTAAAAACACGGAAAGTACCTACAATAAAAAGCAATTCATATGCCAAAATTCAGATACCTATCTGAAAGTGTTCCGGAGATATAAAATAAAAACTATATCCCAGTGCAATCTTTGAATCGCCATAGCAACCTTATGACCCATTTGCGGACCTATGTTCATATGAACTTTTCTTCATAATTGAACATGTAGAATCACCCCTAAAATTATTCAAACGGTATCTCCGGACATTCTTGTATAAACTACCTTTTTTTCCTCTCCCTATTAATTGTATTATTGTGTTAATTTTTGAAGTATTGTAGCTGGATAAGCAGTGAAATTGGATACCGCCACCATTTTTAATTGCTTTTTGTAATTATTTTAATGAATTACCAAAGAATGACATTTAGATTTGTTAATATTATCGTTCATTTTATATTATTAAACAAGACCTAAGATCATCATTTACTAAACTGGTATATAAAGTTACCTAAATAACATTATTTTATCTGGCATATCAAAATAAAACCACTTCTTTGTATCTTAATCATTTTTTTAATAAAGTACTCACAAATAGTGCTAGTTTAAAGCAAATAATAATTAATAAAAAATAAAATGGCTAAATTTAAACCAAATAACACAAAATATATACATTTTGTATCACGGCAAATAAAAAACGATGAAAATTAATGAATCTTAGTAATATTAATATTTACAAGTTAATTAAAATAAAAATAAGCTTGAATAAATCAAAATAATTTAAAATTAATGTTAGAACAGATATTTCATTGCGTTCAGAATATAATTGGTTAAAAAAATAGAAACTCATGTAAACGAATTTTAAGTTAGGTGTCTATGATTTTACCTTACTGGTATTATACGAGTCATTTATTGGTATAGTCGGTCTCAAAGTATATCGTTATGGCTTTTGACGGACCATACCCCAATAAACCTTTAACGATTTTATTACCTATTATTGGGTAAACCCATTTGTTCATAAGAGCAGGGGTGGGCCAGGTAATTCTTGAGTATTAGCCATTAGGCATATAAATATTTTGGCTAATATTTTAGTGGCAGTGTTGAATAACCGTTTTTACTGTTCGCAAAAGTTGTTTTACGAGAATATAACTATGTCGCGTCGAAATCATTTGTCATTAGATGCAAAACAGGTTGTGAAAAATGTGTATGAAACTTTAATCAGTAGAGGTCTAATTAAACAAGAAGCTTTAAAAGAAACCTGTCTACTTACAAAAACTCCAATATCATCGATAAGGAATATTATTTTTGAAAAACGTTCACCCAGGGCCGCGCCAAGAATAAAGGGGCGCCGCGTCACACCAGAACTACTACAAAAATTTAACGGGCGCCAAAAATGCACCACAAGCCAAAAAATAAAAAATAAACGTCTACCAAAATTCTAAAACATAAGCAATTTGACAATTTGGACTTGAATAGTGCAATCACCAGAAAATGCCATAATTAGGCTTTTGGTTACTCATGTCTTAACGGTTTACTTAAATTATTTAAAAGATAGGCATATTACGTCAAAAAAAAATCAAGAAAAATACGGTACAGGCAAGCAGCCACCAGTCACACCTAATAAATTATAAAAGATTGGTTACAAGGGTTTCGAAGGGGAGAATCTTATTGGTTACACCGACGCCCTGTATTGTTAATCATTATACAGGTTGTGGAAAAAGCATGCTACTTTACTTAGAACTTGCTTGTATTTTCAAAAATGTTCGTTTTAAAAATGTTTCAAATAAAAGGTTTTACTTAATACCTAGATGCTTCTGGCGGTTCCATGTAATCGATAGGCTTTTTTAGGTTTTGCGCCAATTAGTTTCTTTATAATTTTGAAGAGTTTTAAAATTTAAACAAATTCGTTTTAATCCTGGATGTAGTTTGTAGTAAATACACACTTGTTTTGTGGTTGTTTTATTTACCAAGACTTAATTTAATGACTTTTTTTGCACACAGGCGCCACCACATGTCGGCGCGGTACTGCGTTCACCTTCATTAGTTTTTCCTTGTTATATCTTATTTCTGGGACCACCTACCCGAATTTTTTGCTCAATTGAAATGTTTTTTATCAGAAAATATTACCTTTTTCCATACATTAACCAAAATTTATCCTACTAAATTCCGCTATTTTTGCTTAACTCAAATGCTTTTTATCAGAAGATATTATAATTTTTATGCATTATTCTAATTGAAATATTTCCTACAAAATTCTTTCCATTTTTCTTGTTTTTGTCATTCAGCAGAAGCACTAGGTTATTTGCTGCTATTCGACGTCTTGCTGTTCTGGAGCTTTTAAAAAAAAAATTTTTTTGTATATCTTTTATGGCAGTGTCGAAAAGATGTTCTATTGGAAAGTTTAAAAAAAAATGGTATTTTCGTCCTCCGTTGACATCTTTCTTCTACTGGAACACATCTTTTAGCTTTATTTTTTTATATTTCTCAATTTGTTAGTTAAACTCTTCCATTATTTACTTGCCAAATCGCAACAATATCTCTTACAGCTTTCCCATGCTTAAAGCTGCTATGAATTACATTTTTGGGAGTATTGCAGACATTACTAAATTTTTGTACCAAGTCTTAACAAGTTGACATGTATATGTTAAGTTATAATCCAGTTCATTTCTTTGTACCAGCATTTTTGGCCATAATGGTACCAATATAGAGTATAGTCTAGGAGGAATCGGCGCCTGAAAAACTATTCAACCCCAATTTTTTATTACGATCCTCTTTTAATTTCCCTACTGATGATATAAATGCATGTTGCCATGGCGCCACCTGGTGCCATATTGTTTGAACCGAAATGTTTAAACAATTGCAACGAATTGTTATTTTTTAACCCGACAAATCATTTTCATATTCTTTATTGAAATACCAATAAAAAATGTTCTATGAATTTTTACGATAAAGTTAATATTTTTGGAGATATGAATATTTAAAAGTTCGAAAAATCTTAAATTTGGGTACTTTTGACCCATGAAAAATATATATAAAAGAAACAAAATGTAAAAAATATATTTTTTATTCTTTATACAATAGTAAATCATATCCTTAATTGAGATCTGAAAAGATTTTATTATTTTTACATTTTTTAAAGCTCCAATAACTTTTGTAAAATTGATTTCAGGACAAAAACTTATAAAAAATTATTGTAGAGAATTAAATTTTTAATAAAATTGCTCTCGTTAACAAATTTGATAAAGTTACTAGTTTTTAAGATAAATGATAAATAATGATTCAGGATACAGAGGGGCCATAGCGTATGAGTCAGAGAGATGGCGTTAAGTATCGTAAGGGACGCATACATGTGAGCGCGCTTAATAAACAATCAAAAAATCTGTATAAACAATAAAAAATTTCAAATCTTAGTTAAGGATATTATTAACTATTGTATAAAGAATAAAAAATATATGTTTTTGTTTTATTTTTTTTCTTAATATATATTTTTCATGGGTCAGAAGTACCCAAATTTGAGATTTTTCGAAACTTTTAAACTTCATATCTCCAAAAATATAAACTTTATCGTAAAAAGTCATATAACCTTTTTTATTTGTATTTTAATAGAGAACATAAAAAAATTGTTCAGTTTAATAATAACAATTCCTCGCAATTGTTTAAACAATTTCGGTTTAAACAATAAGGCACCAGGTGGCGCCATGGCAACATGCATTTATATCATCAGTCGGGCAATTTAAAGAGGATCGTATAAAAAAATTAAGGTGGAATAGTTTTCGGTACTCATGCGCCGATTTCTCCTAGACTAGTAAGTCCGAATGATTTACAGCAACGCACACAGGACTAGGGTTGCCAACTTGTCACAGAGCGAATAGAGGACACATGAAATTTTTTTAGCGCTGAAACCAAGGAAGTTTAAAGGTGTATGGAAGCCCAATACTGTACAACAAAATTGTCCAGGCGTGCAGGGCAGCGGGAATAAGGGGATTGGCCCCGCGGAGTTTGCGCAATGAATAGTAGGTCAGAGCCGGACTTCCATAATTCTTTGTTACTGTCTATAAAGTTGACATCATCAAATGTCAAATTCAAGCATTCACTTTTTTTTATTTTTGCACAAAATTGTTGGTTATTAAACGATACTACCATAGAATATTTAAAATTATTGTGTAATATTGGATTTTATATCATTTTGATATAATATGGAAAGAAGCCTTCTATTTAAATGGTCGATATTTTTGTGAGTTTTGTATTTTTCCCAAAAATCTTTGTAAATAAATAAAAACACGATTTTTTAAAATAAATTTCAAACATTGTATGATAGTTTCATGTACTTATCACCAATTTTGTGATAAAAGAAGGGCAAGATAGTGTAAATGAGTTTAATCAAATCCTAAGATTCTGGTTGTACATTAAAAAGTGAAAATTTTTATAACTGCTTTTTAGGCATATACTTTTCACTAATAACAAACATTCATGAGACAGAATAACAGTGGTTAAAAATGTTTAGTAATCTTTGGTACCTAGGTATCCATTGTAACAGTATCCGTTAAATAGTATGTGTCTACAGTATGTCGAGCTTAAAAAGTTGATAATGTAAGTTCGAGAAACCCAAAATCTAATTTCTTTTTAAACAAATACAGAAAAAGCAAAAAGGAACTTTAACATAAAATTGTACTTTCTTTCATTCAATTAGAGAGACCTGTATATATTAAAATTAGCCTGGTCTGCCCAGTAATTAATAATTTTGATCCTTTAAAAGAATGTACTAAATTATTAAATGAAATAGAATTACCTAAATGTTAACCTTATTTCTTTTTAATAATCCACAGAAATACACAAACATTGTGGAAATCATCTAAAAGATAGTTCAGATTGCCTTACTTTTCTCACTGCTATTTCCTATGAAATTTATATTATTCTATTATTCATAATTGATATATTATTATTTTTTCGGTTACCTAACGTTACGTCTTATAAGAAGCACCTAATTTAAATATGAGAAATACTTACCTACAGTAAAAAATGCCGGGTATGTTACGCTTGGATTTGCAAGACAAAACCATTTAACCTCTAATCATTTTATTACGATATTATAAGTAACAAACAATAAACACAAAATTATAGTCACAATTTAATAAACACCAATCACTAAAATAAGAAGGTTTTTATCAATCCAAAAAACTTCTGCAACCACAAAATATAGGTACTCACACAAAGCAAAACAATCGAAACTAATACGGCGCAAAGGGCACAAACCACAACGAAAATGACGAATGATGAGACGACGACGGTTGACGGTACAGCGCGGATATAGTTTCATACGCGCCGCGCGCTTAGACAACCTAAGACCAAAAACGGTACTACGGCTCTCATAAAAGTATAATGTGTTGCCTAACTACACACTGATTTATCAGTGTGTAAGTAGGGAACACATTAAATTATTTCGTGGAATTTTGTTATTGCGCAGAATCGGCGGGGCCAACTCTGACAGTTACTTTCATACTGGGCTGGACATTTTTTGATCGAATGGGCCATGGCATTGGGCTTCCATACACCTTTAAACTTCCTTGGCTGAAACTTAATCGTTTGGCGTTTGAAAATAATACCCAATTATACATTCTGCATGTTTTGCTATTGTTGCTAATGTTTGGCAGGTGTTTTGTTTAATTATTTATTTTTAAAATATTTTTGACCATTGCAATTTTTTGGAATTAAAAAAATCAAATGTATTATGTAACGTGATTAAATAAAACACCAATTTATTATATAATTACTATTAATAATAACCCAAATACAATGCAAAATAAAATAATAGAATAAAAAAAAACCCTAAAATATTTTCTACAAATTAAAAGACTCTTGTCTAGAAAAAATCATAATTTAAACTTATAAAACAAAACAAAAACAGAGTAAAAGGGTTTTCTAGAAATTACAAGAAATATAAAAAAACAATAACCTAAAAATTATAAAAAAACAACTTACATAAAGATATAAGGTTATCTAAAAATAAACAGGAAATGTATTTTTTGGATAAAAAATAACATTTTAATAATTAAAAAAATTGCTTGTATTTATATATACAAGTAATTTTTTAATTATTAAAATGTTAATCGTCGATAAGTCGATCGTTGCCTTCAATTGTCTGATAAAACTCTTAGCAGCTTTTTTCTAAATTAGCAGAGACAAGCAAATCACATTTTATTTTTTCCCGCCACTTAATGTTCATTAAAGAAAAAATACGTTCGGAAAAGGCAGAAGTCGCAGGAATGCTTAGCGCAAAAGAAATTATTACAAAGTATTTGTTTTAAAAATAGGTTCTTTAAGTAACTTTATGTCGTCAAATAATTTGTCTAGGTTATCTGCATCTTGTTAATTTAGTTCCTTTATCAAATTGACAAAAAAAATAAAAAATAAACTTTTCTGAATCGGGTTCTAAAGAGAAATTATTCATTTTATAAATATACTAGGTAGGTAGGTTTAAAGTGAGTGGGTATAACACCCTTCCACCGCGACCGATCGGTCTATTGTGGCTCACATATTTTTATATTTCTCCCACCAGGTTCAGACTCCTAATAAATCTGATGATCCTGTTGGGGGAGAGATCTTTAACCTCCCCCGGCAACAAGGTGTCATTGCCGAGGATTGTGAATCTTAGTCGTGCCATTGCTAGGCACGAACACAGTATGTGTTCTGCCGATTCATCCCCCATGCACATGCGGCATTCGGCGTCAATCTGCAGTGTCCCGTGTACAGTCCCACTAGAGTTTTAAGGTGTACCCTTGATTGCTCCGTAGTTTGACAGTACATTGTTGGTTCGGTGGCTTATGAAGGCCTTCGAGTGTCTGAGACCCGGAAGTCCATGCCAGTACCGAAGATTTTCTCTTTGTGTCCAAGCTTAATATGAGCTGCTTGGCCGTTCCATAAGATATACCGATGACCGGTTCCGGCCCTGTGAATTTTGTCTCCGCCCCCTTTTGGCAAGGAGGTCTGCGGATTCATTACCCTCTAGGCCGGTGTGTCCAGGTATCCACAGTAGTGTAACCTTATTGTTTTGACCCAGTTTAGTCAGCGCATCCTTGCAATTCCAGACGGTTTTCGAATTGCACCGGCTGGATTCAAGAGCCTTAAGAGCTGCTTGACTATCGGAGAATATTTTAGTTGTCTTACGTGTGCAGTGCCGATCAACCAGCGATCTAGCACACATCTCAATAGCAAATACCTCCGCTTGAAATATGGTTGCGAGAGTGACCAGGCTAAAGGAAAACTCTGCCCTCGGCCTCTGTCCATATATTCCAGCTCCAACACCGGTTTTGGAGACATCGGTGTACCAACAGATGTCAGCCCGGAGCAGGTCGGTCGTTTTTCGATTCCAGTCCTCTCTTTGTGGGTAGACTACACTGTAGGGCCGGTTGTAATTGGTTGCTGTAGGCATTATGTCTGAGGACATTCCCAGTCTGTCACAGGTCAGGACATTCCTGAGGAGACTGGTGCTCTCCATACGACACGCCTGCGGTTTGTTACTGACCGCTTATAGAGTCTGTATGTTGCCCACCTTGCCTCTCTCTCAAGTAAATATGCAGAAAAGGCAGTCCTAGGAGGGCTTCCATGGCCGCTTTGGTGTCGAGCGCAGCGCTCATGTATATTAGGCAGGCCTGTCTCTGTAGGCTAGATAGCTTTGCATAGGTCAGCCGCTGCTGCCCTTGCGCCACCATGCCACAGAGCCATACGTGATCATTGGTCTTATGACTGTCACGTATAGCCAGTATATCTGTAGAAAGGTAGGGTCGCCTTACGGATGACTTTTTCTAGATGCAATTCCCCAGCTAAGAGTGCTATCTAGGATCAACCCCAGATAATTTGCTTCTTTCGCAAATGGTATTGTTTCACCTTGCAGAGTTGGTGGTCCAAGTTAACCAGGTTTCTCTTTCGGGTAAGGGGACAAAACCATTTTTGAGGGTTTATTGTCATTTTTTTTTGACTCCAGCTTTGTGTGGTGTTTAGTACTTCTTGAAGGATGTTCGAAATCATCTCTTCAGACTTTCCTTTAATTAGATGACTAGATCATCTGCATATGCCTGCAGATCGATCTCCCAGAGAGAGACTATGGCCAGCAGGTCATCCACCAGGAGCGACCTACAGCAGGGGAATAGAACCCTCCCGCGGACAACCCTGGCGGTCCTAAATCTGATCATCTCCCTGCATATGGGTGGTTATGTTTTGTTTGTAACATGGTCCTGATCCAGTCACATATGACCGGACTGATCCCTCTGAAGTCAGGTAACGCATTGTTGAAAGCTCCTTTAATATCCAGAAATGCAGCCACCACCATCTCCCTTTGTTCCAAGGAGCTGGCGATGTTTGCCACCAGGTTGTTGAGGGCTAATTCTGTTGATTTACCTGTCTCGTATGCATACTGGTGTGTGTTAAAGGGTTAAAGCGGTGAACCCTGGTTGGCCATCCCTTATGTGGACATCCAGTATATTTTCCAGACTTTTCAACAGAAAGGTGGTTAGACTTATTGGTCTTAGGGCAAGGGGTTCGATCCATTCCGACCCACCTTTGTATATATATATATAGTTTACTTAGTCGAAAGTAGTCGGTATGTAATTCCACACCAGGCTAGCTAAAAAAGTCTTATTAGCGGTAGCACCCAGACCGATTGTAACAGTGCCGGAAAGATGCCATCTTCACCCGGCGATTTAAAGGGGAGGAATGAGACCACTGCACCCCGTATCGCTTGTGCTGTTACTGTCAATATACTATCATCGGTTTAATTAAAGTTCTTTTCAATGTACTTAGGAACATTATCATAAAAAAGTAAAAAATATTCTTTATTTTTACTTTTGCATCTTGATTTAAATAAAAATTAATCATGTTCCTAACTTTAAAACCAAAAACCTTTAATCTTTTCTAGACCTTATTTTAAACTTAACGTTTTTAAAATGTTTGAAAAGATCGATACATGTGGTTTCATTGGCCTTCAATTATTTTGAAATCGTTTCTTTAAAAATTAGCAACGCATGACTACGAGAAGGAAAACAAATTGTGTCCTCCGCAGGACGGAGGACATATTGGTTCAAAGGTGGACAGCCCCGGCTGAAGACGGTTGGTAACCCTACATAGGACTATTTTTTTTCTCGGGACTTGAGAATTCTCTACCAATTCCGATTATAGGAGAAAAATTCAAAAATTTTAGAAAGCCTCTTAAAAATACAAAATAAAACGTAAGTAGATTATCAGTAGCATTTATTATGTAATTAGTCTTCTTTAATAAGGGATAGAAAAAAACATACAAATATTTTATTAACAAGAACAACAACTTACAGTCATAAATTATTAGACTCTTTATTACCCAATCAATAGAAAATAGCTTTAAATTTTTGAAAATTAACAATTTTAAAGTTACACATTTTATTTTAAATAGACTAGAGCTAGACAAGAGCTATGCCGTCTTTTTAATAATATAATTAACAAAATGTTTTTACCCACTTTTTTGTTTATAAATTATGCTTTTAAAAATATAACAGCATTTATTGCAGCATTTGAAAGTCGGTTTATTATATTTGACCCGATGTTTCCACTTTATTAGAAAACACACGTTCATTTTCCGTAGAAGTGGGCTTTAGAGTCATCAAAGCTTTGCATAAGCTTTCAGGATTAGGGGCCGCTTTCCAGTGGATTCAAAAAAGTGAAATACCTTTTTTATTCAGCTTTTAAAAGATGTAAATTATTCTTTTCACTACCAGCAGCTGCTGTAACTATAGCCATCTTTAGCTGCAACTCAAATGAATTTCGTCTAGGAACTGTTTAGTTTCAAACTTAAAAGTCTGCTAAATAGATTATTTAAATTTCTTAGGCCCTGGGGGCTGGTCCTGGTTATCATCCAAAATGTCAGTGATTGAAGTGGAAGGTGTTGGTCCACTGTGTGTGTTTAAGGTGCCTTACCAAGCGACTTGTATTTTATCCTTTTATAGATAACTGTTTAGGACATTTAAAGCATTGGGCGGACGATGTATCGTTAATTTTTGATACTGAGCGAGTAAGTTGACGTGATCTTTTCGCGGGACACCGAACATACCGAATCAGAACGGACATAAACTAAATTATGAATGAACTGGTTTCAAATTATTTGACCTTGCGCCATTTTGTTAGCAAGTACCTGTCAGTTCATAAAGGGTTTAAAACGGGATGATAAAATTCATCAATGTAAAAGAGAAAGGATAATCGATCGAAATGGACCAATATGATTTGTAAGTTTTATGAGGTGGTATGAAACGTGCGGCTTTAAAAGCATTAATTAATTAAATTTTGGGTAATTATTCAGTTACCAGGCCCACAGCCGTTTTAATCAGCCCCTAAATAACCCCTTATACCAAAGGTCATCAAAATCGGGATGTTCCTATACTTAATAATTACCATGCAAAGTTTATAAAATTGCGTTAATTGGTCCTATAATTTTTAAGTTGTGATTAAAATTAGCAAACAATAAAGTATCTTAATTTTTTTTGTTTAAAAGTTACAGTGACAGCAAATAAATATTGATTGATTGGCGTCGGCGTGTTGGTTGTTTAAATAAAAAAACTACGTTAATTCCCGATATTATCTAGTGGGCCACTTAACATGAATAATCCTTCTTTAATATAAGATAAGAAAACATGAGTATTTTTTGAGGATCTATTTTAAAAAAATAAAATCTTTTTTTTGTAAGTTTTTATTAGAAATCTTTATTAACTAAAACTAAAACCCAAAAAACAATGGGAAAAGTACAACATGGCTAAGTTCCAAAAAAAAAACTTAAAAGCCCCAAAGTAGAGTAGATTTTAACCCGGGGGGTTTTGAAACCTATATTGGTTCAGAAATCACATGATTAAATTACATATAAATTTGAAATATCTTTTTTATTATGAAATATATTACCTCATAATATTAATATCAATAGAGATAAATATAAGTAACACTATAAAATGAACAAATTATTTAATTTACACCTAAATTTAAAAATTTAAAATAAAAATTAAAAAAAAATAACAATGATTGTGCATAATAATGCATGGCTGTTAGAATCATGCTAATTATTACATTTATGATTTTTTAAAAATATACAACAATGTGAAACAATACAGGTAGCTTATGAATACAGCATAACAGCATAAACATTGAACCTTGAATTTTCAAGTCTACATAGAGCTGCCAATATTACCAAATTAAAAAGAGAATTTAAAATTGTTCGCAGTGATTTGCCATAACATAATTAAATTTAAAAATCATTATAATGCTTACCGTAAGACGAATATATAATAGAAATCACAACAAAGTCCGTAAGAGCTCAAATTTTTTAATACTGTGGCTATAAAGTCGGTTAAATTAAAACAGTAAACTGAACATGGCGTTTTTAATTTTCCGTGGCCGATAAGATTGCCTATTTAAAACAAACCTATATAAAAAATATATGTATAGATTTAATAAAAGAAAAACCCAAAAGCATTTTTAAAAAAAACTTGTATAATTTTCTTTTTGTTTTCACCATTTTTATCATTTAAAAAAGGTGCTAGATTGCAAATTTAAAAAACTTTGTATTAAAAGAAGTATTATTATTTTCATTAAGTTTTTATGTTAAAATTAGATAATCATTTCTGTTTTTTAGAGAAAAAATGACTTTTTATAAAAACTAATGAATAGAGGACTGTTCAACCTTTTGTTTACATATCCTTATTAGACTTTGAATGTTTTTAAAAATTTTTGGAAACTTTTTATTAAACTTTTTTTTTTCATTAAGCTTATTCCAATTTTTTAAAAGTATGATATAATTTAAATCTTAAAATAACCTAATTTGAAAGCTTTTCAAAATTTTCGCAAGGATGATTAAAAACTAAAGCATCTTTTTTATTTCTTGAAAGTATTATGATCTTGGTAATTTCAAATTTTTAAAACTTAAAAGTTTGATCCCATATCCGATACTAATGCTTTTACATCAAATTGAATATACGATAATTTTTCAATACAATTAAAACTAAAGATTTAATGGCAGCTGAAGAACAACTTGTTTCAAAAAAAAACAGAAAGCAAGTTTTTCCCAGTTACTATAAAATCCTCTGGCATTAACAAGGCTGTTTTTTGCAGCACATAACCTACTGCCATTGGAAATAGAAAACCAACAATCTGATTTTTTGAGACATTATAAAAATGGTTTTTATTGACATTTCATCAATACATATGATCTTTTTTTTGCAAGATCAGTCATATTTGTATTTTTAATTTTAATGCTCAAAAAAAAAATCATTCAGCCCTGCTGAAAATCCCACTTTTTTCTTTTCCCCTTAAACCAACAGAAGGTAATGTAAAGTTTTTTGACAAAAATCTGTATGACTTAGGACCTAGAAAATAGGTCATTAACGGGAAACCTCTTAAATTCTGTTGGATATTTCATTTTTTTATGTTGGAAATTTCATCTGCATTTAACAATCTTGCTTAAGTTCGGTGATAGGTATTTATCACACAATTCAGAGAAAAATTTTAATGCATCACTTTCTCGTGTAGGTCTTCCTTTTTTATCCATTTTGGCTTTAGTTCTGGTTACTGACCTCTTATGCTGTAATAACTGACGCCTAAGTTTACTTTTACGTGGGTCGAATAGATAAATGTGGTGTTGCGTCATAGTAGAAGTAGAGGGGGCCCGACCCAAAAGTTTCTAGCTGATCTAGAAATTATTTTCAGTTTCTGAAAGAGAGGTGATCACCATTAATTCAGTTGACAACTTTGGGTGTTTTGAGTTTCGTAGTGTGGATGATACAGAAGGTGTTTGTTCAAAGACTGTCGTAGTGGACATTTCTCTAAAAATACACAATAAGCCCTGGATTCAATACTCATATTTTCTCAAAAAAAAGTTACATGATGCCCCAAAATTGGTGGCCTATTAGACGTTTGATTTTTTAAAAATAATATTTATTTAAAATAAAATTTTCTTTTAGAATTTAAATATTAATAAAAAACATCTGAATATAAAAAAAAATATAAACTTTATGGGTTCATTGTTACTAGAAACTTGAATATAAAACCCCCATTCACTACAAAGTTAAATTTAGATCACCCGTTGACAGTTATGGGGTTTTTTGCTATTTCAAGAATAAGAACTGGTTTATAATTAAAAATAAATTTAAAAGTTTATCTTAAATATTCACATGATATGCAGGTGGTGTTTAATAATTCAATTTAACTTTTAATTTAAGTACATATTAAAAATTTTTTTTAAAATCCCCCCTAAAATTCCTTACAACTAGAAATTTTAAAAAGATCTTGTTCAAACTAGGCATGTGCTAGAAGCAATTTTTAAGTAGGGCATCTACAGATTATGACGCTGATGCAAATTTAAGTACTGATTTTTAAACCCCCATTTCCCGCATTTTGCTAATACTAATACTTATATTAATATAGTAGGTGCCTTAAAAAAAAAGGCCCCCGCCTATTTCCAAAACAATTATCTTAATAACAAACTGTCAACTAACTACATAAATATCATTTTGATAGATTAGCTGAATAAATCAAAAATTCTAAACAAATTTTAAAAGACTTATACCTCTTAACGGTCCATGGGGGGGCTTTTGGGTAAAAAAGAGGGTTAACAGTACTTTTTTTTTATGACATAATACAGAATAAAAAAAAAAAATAGTGACATTGAAAATATTGAAACTAAAATTTTTATTTCCAACAAAAAATAAAAGGGAAAAAAAATTTTAAAATTTAAAAATTCTAGTGAATACGAGGCATAATATTATAGTAACTTGTCAATAATTACCTGTCAATAATATAGGATTTCCACTTGACCATTCAAAAATAGTGGGTACAGCATCGGAATGTAAACGATTCTTTAAATCATTTAAAAACATTTTTTCTTCAAAATGTTGTGAACATAACTTAATATTGTTATGGAAAATAATTGGTAGTCTTCTAAGCAAAACAGATTTTCCCAAATGTTGTTAATCCATATACGACACCTATAATACATAATTTTCTATTTTATAAGATTGTCATTTTATAATAAATTTCACAGCATTGCAAGCCTAAAGGGCTATAAGACTGTAGGCTTGCCACATTTATCAGGTACTTGTCATTGTAAGCTTACAACCCTAAGAAATGTGTTACAGATAATACCATAATATTTATTACATTTTTTAATGAGTTAATTTTTTGAAGCTATTGTATTTTTTTTAGAAAAAAAAAAAATTTAATAAATAAAAAAAATGTCGGTTTTGGAAATAAATTTTAATTTTTGTATTAAGAAAACATTGATTAATCAATATTTTTTGTTACTTTTCCATATTTATACTACTGGATTTAGTTTAAGATTTAGGCATGAATTTGAACGTTAAATTTTCATTCTTTAATCTGGCATTTGGTTTGGCCTAAATTTAAAATACCTAATCTAAAAATTTTTTTTAATAGGTATAATGATGAAATAAAATATCAAAAATACGGGTTAAAAAAACACATGGATGTTTCTAAAAAAACCTTTTATTTCCGATTTCAGCTAAAAGGGCTAAATTAGCATCCGTTTTTATCTCAAAAAATTCAAGCATAAACTGTTATTTCTCAAACACATTTTTGTGTTTATTCTTATTTATAAAAAAACTCCCTATAAAAACATAATCATGGTGGTACTTACCTATTTTCGTTAATAGGAAATCTAAAAACTAACTCCACGTTGCTTTGAATTGGCTCTGGTTCAAAGCTCCGAAATCAATTTCCACCGGTTTTTTTGGGACTCATTGCTTTATAAAACAAATATACCCAACAACGTACAAAAAACACTGAGTAAACAGCACGTAAACAGTAAACCATAAAATACGAGACCAAACTAGGTTAGAAGTTAGAATTTAAATCTGACAGGGAACGTCTACTGATACGAAAAAAAAACGTGCGAACGTTCTTTAAGAACCCCGGGGACGGTACACAAAAACAATGACGGCCCCAAAAACTAAAATATTAATTCCATTTAAAATGGTAATTGCCCTTTACTTTGTTAAGTTTATCAGTACTGGTACGCTATTTAAATAATGTTTGTATTTATAGAAATACCAAAAGAATTTTATTTATTTTTTTTTAAACCCCCTTTTTTCCCCACATGTGACATTTTCAGTACCAGAAAAAAACATGATTCATTCAAAAATTAGTCGCCATGTTCTTAGCAAGTAGAAGGGTTTTGGGGTGCGCAATCACAAAAAAATTGATATGTCCCTTCTGATTCGGTATGTTCGGTGGCGCGGACGCGGGAGGGACTATGTGTTGATGTGGCAACGTAGCATCATGTTAGTACTGCCTCGCTTTTTACAAAACTACTGAAAGCTTTCAAATTTTGTTTTTGTTCTTATAGTTATCGAGTTCTCGAATTCTTGATCCTGTTTTTCGTCTCGGGTAAAGCCTTTCTTGGAAATTCCCGCTTCGAGGATTCTTGCCTAGAAACCCTGATAATAACGTAAATATAAAACACAGTTCTAAATAAAAGGCAAAATAAAATAAAAAACCTATTCTACTGTAATGGGTTTTTGCTGAAAAAATTAAAAGCCTGTTTTGGAAATTTAAAAAACTACAAAAAAAATAATAAATTTTTCTTTTTAAAATCCTTTTATTATAAAAATTTTCTTTTTCAAATGCAACAATTAGCAAACTGAGGGAAGGGGATAATTTTGGGGAAAAAACCCCTTTGGGTGCAACAAAACCTTTTTAACAATTTGTAACCATATCAATAAACCATTAAAAAAAAATGGATACCAGAAATTTGCAAAGCATATATCTAAATTTTGACATTTAGGATTCCAGAAGATGTAGAAATCATAACGCAAAAAGCAAAAAGCAAAATGCCAATAATGATAAAATTTAAAATTATATGTGTACTACTTACGCATAAAGTGAAATAAGATGTATTATGCAGTTCTGTATGCACTGCAAGGAATTCCGGTCAAATATGTTATAGAATTTGGACCGTTTATTTTTATGGGTTTAGGGAAACATTTGAAAAAACGAAAGTAAGCCCAAAAAGGTTTATTTAAAAAAATAAGAATTTTGTTGGATAAGCAGTT
This sequence comes from Listronotus oregonensis, assembly GCA_019359885.1. Classification (NCBI taxonomy): domain Eukaryota; kingdom Metazoa; phylum Arthropoda; class Insecta; order Coleoptera; family Curculionidae; genus Listronotus; species Listronotus oregonensis. Next base: position 45,322 of record JAHBCN010004172.1, on the reverse strand, counting down.
AATTATTGAGATCTTATTAAACTATTTCTAACTTTTAAATAAACTACTGGACAATCCAAGACTAAAACTTATTGGATAAGCACTGTTGGACAGTCACAGAATATTTTTAAGCAACCAGGTCGGCCGCTTCTTTTTTTAATACCGATTTTCTTTATCAGCATTACGCAAGATTATAAGAAAGTCATTGATTAGACCAAGTCTTATCTGTCAGAAAACAAAAGTTGTTGGATATACGAGGTGGCAGGCATGTTTTTGCTGAACATGTTTTAGAAAAATGTATACAAGAATCAAGATATACTCCGTCTGAAACATTAATTTGCTAAATAAACAAAACGTAAAGGAAAAATAAAAAATGCGTTTTTTTCCAATTTAATGACTAATAACTAACTAATTATTACTTGTAGAAAGATAAAAGTTTCTAAGTAAAATTTTCTACAAGATAGAATATATTAGAAATCGCAAAATGTATTATGCCCGTTGCAAAATAGCAATAAACAAATAAATGGATAAGGAACGTAGTTTTTTGCAAAATTTTTTTGATACCTTTAGAATTGACTTTAGGACTCTAAAAATGAAGTTTCCGTAAGGACTAACAAATATTGCATAATGCGCAAAATAACTCGTTCTGCATTTTGGGTCACGCAGCCAATAAATGGTAATTGTCTTCCGAAGGATGTTTTTTTACTGAGGACATAATCGCTTTTGTATGTTTTATTTAATATAATTTTTAATTTCAAGATAACTATACTGCTTAAAAAACAAGGTCAGCTTCATGCAGAGGCCCTCCAATGAAATATTTTTTGTAAAATTAATCTTTTTTATTTAAGCGATAGGGTAGCAAGTCTTTCCAGAGAGTAGTTACTATTTTTTTAGTTTATTTAGGGTACTTTAGCCAATATCGCGTTAGTAAAAAATTATAAAAATGTCTGAACAGAGAATAACTAATGTCAAAAGTATATTTGAAAAAGTTATAATATAAAATTATATTTTTTGTAATGATTTCATTTGCTCTAAAAAAATAAGAAAAAAGCCTACATTTTATAAGATTCAGAATGTGTTAAACTGTCCAAATTATACTAAAAATGAAAACACTTTTTCGTGATTTTTTAAATACATAGTCATCCAGCGAGTACTGAACAAGACCATATTAATGAGTTTAGTCGTACCTAGTGATGGATATATCAGAATACGTTGGAAATATTTAAAAATATTGGAAATATTAGAAATATAGGTAAGTTAAAAACTACAAAACTTAAAAAATTATACATTTAATAAAAGAATATCATAGGTAATACCATAAGTGTTCAGATTTGGTCGGATATTTTTTGCTTGGTGTTAAATATTACTTACTTTTAAAACTTTAACAAAATTTGTTTTTACAAAATCACGAGAGCGAAGTTCAAGCGATTTTAGCAAACGAGATGAGCTAAATTTTAGAAAACAATCCCACTCAAAATTTGAGCACGAATGGTTTTGCTAAGACAATTTCGAGAAATAAAACAAAGTTAAAACCAAAATAATATTTAATCAACAATATAGAATATAGTCGCTACTGAGGTAATAATTAACGACACGTTTGATAGATCCGTAAATCAAGATATACTCCCTCTTAAAAAGGTCTAAAACATTTGCGAAATAAACAAAACGTAAAGAAAAAATAAAAATGCATATTTTTTAATTTAGTGGCCAAAAACTTTATAATTAATAATCGTAGAAAGAGAAAAGTTTCTTAATAAAATTTTCTACAAGATAGAATTTACTTGAAATCGCTAAATGTATTACATTTGTTGCAAAATAGCAATAAAAAAAATGGATAACGAACGTAGTTTTTTGCATATTTTTTTATAGTCTTTGGAATTTTTCCAAGGACTTTTGTATTCGGCCAGAAAGAACATCCTACTATAATAAAACATCATGTCAAATTTTGTTAAAATGGGTTTAATAGTTTTTGCTTAATAATTTTGCCATCGAGTTTCGTTGCAAACTGGCTAGAGTCCAGAATATCAAATTTAGACATTTGTTTTTTTTCTCACGTATATCCACTAAAGATCTTAAACTTCAAATGTTTTGTTGAAAATAAAAATCGGTTGATTCAGACCTCCTCAGTAATTGAATAAAATCTCCAATACTCACTAATGCTACACTTATGAGCTACCAAATACTTTAGAACAGTCATTTAAACTTGTGGGCGTTACTTAAGACTAACCTTAATTGGCAGAACACAATATATCCATTGCTACAGCAGCTTTAAAAAAGCTTGAATTTCTTTTTTGGACCAGTAAGTATTTTGCCTCTTCTTATCTGTATACTAATACCTGTGCTAATACTCTATGGGCAAAAAAAAACAGTCTAGTTACTGCTTTGAAGGGCCGATTTACCGGCATTGGCATTGAGTTAGGTTTGCAACGTGGTTAAACATTTTAAGTCCTCTTAAAATAGGTTTTGAGACGGTTTTCCAAAAATTATGACATGTCACATTAAATCCGTGTTAGTTCTTATCACTGTTCGACTCTTAGATCAACTGAAACAACACCGTACGTCACAGTGGGTTTGCATATGAGACCGTGAGACTGTTTAACATCAATGGCTACAGTGCATTGAGATTGACCGTTTCAATTGTTGATTTTTTTTTTTTAATAAAAACTTATAAAATTTGGAAAAGATTGTCGAAGCCCTTTTTTGAGATTTTTTTTAATTCTGACCCAATTTGAAAAAGTGGCAACTGAAATTTTAAGTCTTTTGGTAAAACCTAGTTTTACTTGATATTTTGGCCTAAATATTGTTACTGGGGGTTTTCGGGATTACCAATTACGAATATGAGGTCAAAATTTTAAAAAATTTCGAATCCAAGATGGCGGATCCAAAATGGCGGGTGTCAAAAAGAAAAAACACTTAAAATCCGGGAAATATGGATAAAACATTTGACTCAGGAATTCTCGTGGTCACTAATCACAAATCTGAGGTCGAAATTTAAAATATTTAAAACATAGAATGTCAAATCCAAGACGACGGATCCAAAATGGCGCGTCTCAAAATTAAGAAACACTTTAAATACTAAATTAAATATTGATAAAATATTTTACTTAGGGGTTTTCGTTTAGTTATAGATTTTAAAAAAATATCATTGCTGTGTGAGTCAAAAAGCAAATATACTGAAAAAGCTAAAAAAATAAAAATATTAATGACTACCTTATTATTAAATAAAGAGATTTAAAAATATCGTGAAGTATATATATTCTTAGGACAATTTTAAAAATACTAGTAAATATTATACAAAATGTTTCAAAAAAGTTGTGGTTGGTTGTACATAATATATTTTTTTAATTTTCAAATCATTGTAGCAACTTTATATAAATATATATTTCAAATGTACGGGATGCATTAAAAAATTAATCTAAATTTTTTTAACTTGAAATTACCAAAATTTTTAATAATTTTATTTATAAATTTTAAAAAAATAAAATTTTCCTGAAAGAATTATATTCTGCTGTAAAATAAAAAAATATATAATAAAATTATACGGGATGAATAGAAAATTATAATAAAGTTTTAAAATTATAGTTAAAATTTAAAATAGTTGTAAAATTTTTGCTATTAAAGAATTTCTTTTAATATTTAAGTAGATACATTTTATGGAACAATTAATAATAATATGTTAAAATAACATACAGAATGTTTAAAAAAACATATTAATTTTTAAAAAATAATATATTTTTTTATACACTCTGTATAACGTTCGTAGGTATTTTATTATTTGTTACAAAAATATTCATATTCTATAATTTGTTTCAAACTTTTAGGTTTTTAAATTTTGAGTTTCCTTTTATATAATTATTTTTTGACTGACACAGTACAGTAATTGTAAGGTTTTTTAATAACTATATATAAATATGTATTATTCCTATTAATATTTCTTTTTAATTGCAATAATACCGTCTATGATACATCTTGTATTTAATTTTTTTTTCAATTTTTTTTTGTAACCCTCTGTATAATTTTTAATATGTTATAACCAACTGCCCTCAAATATATATATATATATATATATATATATATATATATATATATATATATATATATATATATATATATATATATATATTTATATATTTTTATTTATATATATTTATTATATTTATATATATATTTAAATACATTTTCAAATGATATAATCAGATATATCAGTTCTATAACATCATATTATAATATTACTATGTTTAATATTATTTATAACAACAAAATTTTAAATAAGGCTAGAACATTTTGGGTTTCTTACAAGTTTTCGACGACCAAACGAAGACCGTTTATTGTGAATATAACTGTTTTAAATGTTAAGTGTTTGTTTGTAATTTCAAGTATTAAATGTTCATTACACAACAAAAATGAGTGTTTTTCGTAAGAAGCCCCTTAGTTTTAAAATTGATTTGTTGTTGTAAAAAAAATACATATAACTGGATCTTAAAGTGAAACACAATGACTCGAACCAATACAGCAGTTATCGAATGTAATACAACAAGATGTTTAGTGATTACCGTAAAAAAGATTATACAGCGAATAAGAACAACTCCAGACCACACCTTAAAAAATAGTAACACAAAATATAATTTTTATTTGAATAAAAATCTGTTATTAACAACTATATACTACAATTATTATAATAAACATTAATTTCATTTTCAACTGAATCGCCAGTGCCAGCGGAAATTCCTTTTTCTGGGACTTAGTAAGGTTAGATGTTTCGTTATTTCTCATTTTAGAAATTATATTCAAATGGTGTTGCTGACCAAGTTGAAGATATGGGATAATGGAATTAATTGAGCCGTGCCCTGTTACTTTAATGATTTCCTGAAGATTAGCGCCTGAGGGTACATACTGCTGGCGCTGGGAGTGGTTGGTAATTTTTTATTTTCTATATCGAGGCCGATTTTTCGTACCTTCATTTTTGTCCATTTTCCTATTATGTTTATACCAGCTGGAATATTTTTATACCCACATTGTGGCATTTGATTTCACTTTGTATTTACGGTCAGAAATAATCTGTTGGTTGTAATACTTTTACCCCTTTTGGAAGCAAACGTACTGGGCACAAATCAGGATTAGCGATGTTTTTGGTTAGTCATTTATTTTCACATATTTGATGTTCTCCTCCTTGCGCTGTCTTGGAAAATATCGGGTTGTATTGTATGCGCCCCGTTTTTCACTCATTGTTGTATTTTGCCACTTCAAATAATTCTACTAAGCAAAAAACTGCTTTATTTTTACCAGGGCCAGATTTAACTTTTTGCCGCCCATAGGCTAATTAATTTTTGCTGCCCCAATATGTAATTATTTTTTGGATATCAGAACGAAAATATTAATATGAAAATAATGTTGACTTCACTAGGAATTCTTATAAAAATTTAATAAACAGATTTAACAAAGGTAAATCATACAAAAAATTAAATAACAATTCTTTAAAACAAACAAATTTCATAATATTAAAACAAAATATAAAGTAATATGGTAAAAGAAATAAGACTTTTTTTAAAATATGTATTATTTAATTTTTTTTTTGTTTTGACCTTTTTTTCTGCAAAATCATTAATTATATCATTAAAATTAACGATTACATTTTTTTTTAAATAAATTGTAAATTTGCCGCTTATAATATTTTTCGCCCTAGGCTTCAGCCTACTCAGCCTTTGCGTAAATCCATCCCTGATTTTCACGCCGCGCTAATTCTGATGCAGCGATATGATTTTTTTTTCTGAAGTTCCTCAGGAGTATTCTCGTCCCAAGAGGATGCCAGTTTCTCGATTTTCTACCTTGTTAGTGCTGTGGACCCTTGCTTTCGTTTATCTGGTAAAGCATGTAGCTATTTTCGCTTTGTACCTCTTGCACTTCTGACTCCCTCAAATACTAGGTGGTTAAAGGAATCAATGTGACGATTATACTCTTTAAAATATATGTCCTGTACCATTTTAGCCGTCTTGTTTCATAAAAACAAGCCCTCCCTTATAATCCTTATAATCATTCCCATTTTCTTTTTTCATATTATAAGCCCAATCTTTAAGGATATTTGACAACGCTTCGTCTGAGTTTTGGTTGTACGTCCTAGCCAACAAAAACTAAGTGAACTACCTCCACTTATCAACCGTTCGCTGTTTTTGGGCTTACTATTTTCTATGACCTTTTTCACTTCTGGTAACGAGCTAATACCAAATCTTGTTTTATTTGCCATCAAGTTTGACAGTAAAAATAATTCCATTTCATAAGATAAAGTATACATACAGGGTGTCCGGAAATGACGATAAAAAATTTTAAGGTACGATTCTACATAACAAGATATGAAAAAAAGTTCATATTAACATAGGCCCGAAAATGCTTCCGGAGGGAGCTACAGGCCCTTGAAAATGGTTTCATAAAAGTGGTTTTTATTTAATTTATTAGGATCTACGTACAAAACAGGAATTAACTTTTACGTATAAATAAGAGTGATTGGAGGTCACTTTTTGAAAATATCAGGTCACCCATATTGCAACCAGTGGCGTGGAAATAAAAAATTGGTTAGTTATTTAAGGTCATATTTTTTTCGACAAGTGTATTTTTGCTATCTTTTAAATAAATTATCTTTCTTTAAACATTTTTACGTAAAAAACGTTTCCTTGTTATAAAGTCGTATAGTCTACTGTTTTTGAGATAAACGGACTTAGAAGGACGACTGCAGTGCGTAAATACAGTAACAGGCTATGTAATCAAAATAAAAAGATGCTTAAATACTATTTTAAAATGTAGTTATTCTTTTACACCAATTGCCAAAAAGAAAATTGAATTTACTGGTACCTACTACATTGGGTACATTTTTAAATTCAATTTTCAATTTTCAAAATTACTGTATTTACGCACTGCAGTCGTCCTTTTAAGTCCGTTTATCTCGAAAACCGTCGACTATACGACTTTATACCAAGGGAACCTTTTTTACGTAAAAATCTTTAAAGAAACATAATTGGTTTAAAAGATAACGAAAATACACTCAAAAAAAAAATATGATCCTAAATAACTAACCACCCCTTTGTTCCCACGCCACTGGTTGCAATATGGGTCACCTGATATTTTCAAAAAGTTACTTTCAATTACTTTAACCTATACGTAGAAGTTAATTTCTGTATTGTTAGTAGATCCTAATAAATTAAATAAAAACCACTTTTATGACACCATCTTCAAGGTCCTGTAGCACTCTCTGGAAGCATTTCCGGACCTATGTTAATATCAGCTTTTTTTCATATCCTTTTTATGTAGAATCGTACCTTAAAATTTTTTATCGTCATTTCTGGACACCCTGTATATTAAGCCAGGTAGCATAAACGATTATCAAAGGTAGCTTGCATGATTATCATTTATTAACATAGAGAAAATTACACTATGACTTATATAATCGACAGAACAGTAAAAATATGTTTTGCTATTTTAAAAATATAATAAAACAAGTTAAAATAGTAAGTAATAAATAATAACTTTATGCACAAATCATACCCTTTTTGAAATACTGTTACCCTGTCTAGGAAATGACGTCTTCTACCACTCTTAGCAGCCTAATACCATCCAAAGAAGAGCCCTTCGCCTCTTAATGGTCTTACTCTAACAATATCAATTTCTTCCTTTTCCCATTGATGAGCTATAAGGGATATGTCGCTATCTATAGTTATAACTATGATTTCTACTCCGAGGAATTATCCAATATGGGCAATTATATCTATTTATATCTAAGAGCTCCCAGTAGAGCACCACGTAGTATCATTCTTATGCATCCTTATACAGTTTATTTGGAGATGTTTGATCAGATAATTTTATTACGCGGTATCTAAATCAGTAATATAAGTCCAAATGTGTATCGCCTGTAGATGACAGTATTAAATACACATTAAAAATCTGTCCATTTTCGATTACGAAGCAAAAAACAATCTAAAAAAGGGCTTTCTATTGGTCAATTGCGTTTGTTACCAACGTTACTGACTTTGTGAACCAATGCGATACATTTTTTTCAGTTGTTATCACGAAAATGAGCAGATTATAACCTTTGTTTTATGTCAGAAAAAAATTCAACCGGTATGCTGTTCGCGCATCGGTTATTTTGGTTGGTTGTGCTGATGTTTCGTTGAACTATATCTTTCACTAATGGAAAGGTTTGCTTAGCAATTTGTATTAAATCAGTTACATGCTTTTAGTCGAAACCAAAGTTTTAACTTGGACTTCAAAATCTCTGGTTGAGAAAACGAGAGACCTTGTAAGAAACAATATATTCGCGGCGAGCGGCATCACTAAAAATTAGTGCTTATTTGTAATACGAAACAATCTTATGTACTAAATCTAAACTAAACAAAAACTATCACAAAAAGTTTTAAATATACCTATGCTAATGCATATTGTTAAACATGCACTTAAAGGCAGGAATACCCATGCAATATTTGGCAAATACCGAATATTTGCTTCTCGCCGAACAACGAGATCCGAAAAAAAAAAAATTATCGGTATTTGACAAGCACGCTGGTACACATATACGGGTGACTTGGCCAAGGTTTTATTCGACATGGGAATACGAATGTTTCAAAACAACATGGATACTGATATAGTTGATGCTGCTGCTTTTATAGTAATGAGTTGTGCCTATTTACAGTTAATTTAAAAAACCTGCAAGAAGACCAAGAAGGTGGTAGGTGTTCTCAGTTAACCGAAGAATTTTCTACCCATTTTGGCTTCAATTCGTTTCCAGGCATCGTATATCAAGTTCCTGTTCTTATGATCAGGATGCCCCGCATGCATATTTATATCTATCACACGCTATTGCAATGCGAGCGATGCCCGAACGCAGTTCTCTATCATGTTTTGCAAACGCCCTCTTTAACTAGAAATGCGATCGCCAAAAATGTTTTCTTTCCGATTAAATACAGTAGTAGACAGTAGTATTTATTCACCTGTTGTTGTATATTTTTTTTTATTTTATTTTGCATAAACCAAAAAGATGAACTTATCCTTACCCATAAACTATAGTTATAATTATATTGATGATTGCTCTTTTAGAGTGAATTTGTCAAAAAAAAAGAAGAAACGGAGGTAAATTATTAAACGCAGACAACAACGATACATTAACAAAGTTTACAAGTGATGTCTGGCGCCAAATGACAAAGTTAATTCAAAAATTCTGAAAAACCATACTTTGTTCTTTCTACTATTATACAGGGTGTTACTTAATGGTATGTCATAATTTGAAGGGAGAGTTACTGATGGACCAAAGGTCATAATATAAACGTGGGTTTTAAGATACAAGGTGTTAAAGATTTATTTTATTTTCAGTTTTAAAAAACATTTTCCAAAGACGGTTTGAGATATTGAACTGAATTTTGGCACAGGATATTATGGAATAGGAGTTTTTCGATGTTTATTTACTCTTTTAGCAACCAGTAACGAAAGCTAGACTAATTATGTCAATACATTTTCACAAAAAATACTACGCCTTTAACTTGAGAAAAAAATTATGACTTTCTATTAATTACCAATCAATTATAAACAAAAAAGGACTCTTTCACTTTTGTCGTTAAACTTACCGTTTGGGACAAATCGTTAAAAACAAAAACATAATGTGCTAGAAAGAGAAACATCGTTTAGGCCTTTCTCTCTCAGCACATTATACATATGGAATCTTTAACACCTTATAACTCGTGAATGGTTTGGCCGAATTTCAAAAGCAAACGGCGTTGGATAAAGATTCGAAAAACCTTTAAGACAGTTATTAACATACAGGATGTTCCATTTAAAAAGTTACTTTACAATAAAAACTTTGTTTTTAAAACACTTTGTACATTAGAAAATACTGTCAATAAAATTGGTGCTTCAAAAAAAAAATTTTGCATTCGAACTTTTTTTCGTATCATGTACAACAGGGGCGAAGCTATTTCGTGTATAGCTAAATAGAGTTGGGACACCCTGTAGTCAGTATTATTTAACCTGTGTATATGACGCGTTCAAATTCGCACTTATTTATTTACCCCTGTATAATAGGATACAGAAAATCGAGTTTGGAATAACAAATTTCCAATAATATTCAGCATAATATTCATAAAAGATGCGTCTTTTAATCTGGAGTGTTCTCACCTCCATATTAAAAGATTCTGTTTTCGCTGGGAAATTAAAATACAGTTTATTTAGCGATTACAGGTGATAGTTATAAAGGCGCGTTTGGCATAACATGTGATAGATAAGAAAAATACGTTCGGCCTCGGGATGTGCGATAGCGTGTGAAATATAAATATGCGCCCCGCATTCCCAAATCACAGTTTTCTATGTAAAAAATCCAAAACTTAATAATAGCGTCATTTGACCACTCCATACCGGCCTTTACCGCTAAACTGTAAAAATAACAAAATATTTGCTCGAATGTTGTAAAGTGCACGAAATATTTGTCTCCTTTGACTTCGGTCAAAATACCGACAAGCGATGGGAAACCAACAAATAGCGAATATTTGATAAATAGCAAGACACGGAACTCGTACACACTTATCGATATTTGCCAAAACCCAAATATTCGTTATTCGATATTTGTCAAATATCCCATGTGTATTCCCGCCTTAAGCTTTAATAAAAGAACCTTTCGATTAGGTGGTGCAAAATTGTAAATTGCTTATGTAAGCTAATCGAGAATTATCAAATATTTAAGCACAAATAAATGTCATGCCGCCTTTGTAGTTACTTTCTACCACTTATTAGATGTAATTGAAAGCGTCCTCTACTATTTGCTATTTCTGTACTACTTTTTTTATAAATTATATGCTAATTAGTTTTCACCAGGTTTTTGGAAATCTAAACAAATTTAACACAGTATGTTAAACAAAAACACTATTTTGTTGCAATTTCCACTAATTTAGTGGAAATTGCAACAAAATAGTGTTTTTGTTTAACATACTGTGTTAAAATGAATTTCCATCAAGCAACAGCCAAATCTGTCAACTATTTAAACAAATTTAAATAGTTGTTTTACTATAGCCGTATACAAAATAATTATTACACAGCCACACAAAGAAAAAATTGGGTATACTTTTCACGAGAAAAATGTTTTCCGTAATAATTTTGTTTCCTGATCACAAATTCGGGGTCGAAAATCCGCCATCACGTCATTCGTTTTTTCTAACCTCAAAAAACTGGTAAAATATAATAAAAATCTATAAATATTAATTTTATTAAAAGGATCTGCTAAATCCAAATCCACGACCATAAGTTTTTCAAAAATCCCCGGATTTCAGCCAACTTTCGTATGAGGAGGTTTTTGAAATTGTTGATTATAAATCTAAAGTCAAATTGAAAACATTTATAATGGCCGATCCAATATGATAAATTAAAATAAGCAAAAACAACAGACTGAAGACAAATTTAATATATGCGAGTTGAGGTAAATATAAATTTAAAGTAAGCATTCAAGAATCAAGAAAAAGGGTCCAGCTTGATGAGCAAAGGTGTATTTAATCGATATCACTTTTAAAAACTAAAGATTTTAAAACGAAAATCAAAATTTTTTCTATAGGGGTTTTTTGATCGTTTATTATGTTTCTGAAATTTATATTTACCTAAACTCGCATACATCAAATTTGATTTTAATTTGTTATTTTTGCCTATTAGTTCAGGAAACGAACCATTTTGCCTAGCAATTTTTTCAAAATGCATAAAATGAATTAAAACTTTGACAGTAGGTAGAGAATAGTCCAAGGATCAAAATCTGTATCATGCCGAAGGGCGCCTTTACCTTGGGGGTGGTTGCCAAACCATCTCGGTGGTGGAATTTTTTTATATATTTTCACCACAGAAATCGATAGAAAAATAATTTCTTAGCAAAAAATGTTCAATGCATTTTTTGTGTCAAATGCATACTTTTCGAGTTATTTGCGTTTAAAAGTCGGCGTTTTTCGTCGATAAAATCAATGTTTTTAATCTTTTTTTTTGCAAATAACTCGATAAGTATGCATTTTATTAAAAAACTGTAAATAAAAAAACAAATAAATTTTTTTTTTTTGTAACTGCTGTGGGACCAATACAAACCAAGTTTTGGTTTGTTAAAGGTTAGCTATTATTCACCAAACACAAAATTTCCGAGATTCAAAAGCAAATAACTCAAAATCTACGTATTTTTCTAGGAAAAGTAAAAAAACTTTTTTAAAGCATTTGCAAAGACCTTTCTTTTTAAAAAAATTTAAAAAAATATTTGTCTCATAAAAGCCGAGTGAGTTATGATTAAAATAAGGTTAGACCAAATTTTTTTGAGTGCAAAAATCTTCGAAAACAACCCCCTAATTACCACCCTAATTAAAATGATTCGTAGCCCCTTTTCAATTCACTTTACCCATGTATCGTAAATACATTTTAAAATTTTAATCGATTTAAATTGCCTAGGTTTGAAAAAAAAATGGAGCTGCAGGTGAAAATCAAATTTCAGAATTTTTATAAAAAATTACCTTTTTTTGAAAATAAATCAAAAACAAAGGAAGATACGTAAAAATTACTAGATATCAAAATGTAGCTTTTTGAATTACAAGTATTTTGCTTTTTTTAATTTACTGTATGACAGAAATTAAGTGAGATATAAACGTTTAAAACGCGTGTGTATAGACGAGAACTACCTTGTTTCAGCCCTTTAAACTCACTCCCATAAAAAAGTAGGGGTTTTAAACAGGTTTAATATACAGGATTAATTACAACTCTGTGACAAAATGTTAATTTTTATGCAAAACACTAAGTTAATATAGTAATTTTTTAGGGTAAATATTTTTTTATCTTAATAGGGGTTGATTTTTAAGGGCTTAAATATTTCAAATAGGCTTTAATGTATAGTTTTATAGGTCTTAGCAATAAAGGGTAGTTTTTACCGTTAAAAAATAAAGATCGCCCATCGGCATAATATAGATTTTAATGAGAAGGGTAATTAAGCTAAATCCCAAATTTTTATCTAAATCTATGCATTTTGAATTTGCACTTTTTTCAACTTCGTTTTCTAGACTTTATTCCTTATTTAACCATATTGGATGCGCCATCATGAATCTTATAATTTGGCTTTCTGATTCGGAATCAGCAACCTTAAAAACCACCTCATACTTTTTTTTTCTGCCTGTAAAACTGTTTTTTAATTTTAGTGTATGACGCTTCGGGAAGATACAATGGTCAGTTTTTCTTCGGTAATGATTATTGGATGGGATCTTGGCATTTGTGTGAAGAGCTACAAAACGTAAATACCAATATGGAGCTTCCTCCATTTCGAGCTTATTTTTATGTCGCCAAAGTGAGAGTCAATATTAACTCCATTCTTACACCTGTGGTAAGTTATTCTATTTTGTCATATTTTTTGAATATTTTTGAAAAAATTGGGTTACATATATATATATATATATATATATATATATATATATATATATATATATATATATATATATATATATATATATATATATATATATATATATATATATATATATATATATATATATATATATATATATATATATATATATATATATATTTTATATATGAAAAAAAGAATTGTCAGTATTTAGGTACCTGGACTGAAGGGTAATTCGTTTAGACTGAAAGATCATAAGGCATTTTTATTTTAGACAAAAAACTTTATTTTTACTTTCCCTAATTAATTCCTAACTAATTGCTTGCAAGATTTGACCCGACTAATATACAACATAAACAAACATTGCAAGATAAATAAAAGCTTGTAAGTATAAAAAAACATACTTAAATTTATAAGACCAAGTTACAAAATATTTCGTTAATATTATTTAAGAAAATATTTCACATTTTTTTATTATTTACTTACTATGAAAATGAACTTGCGGTAATAGTCCGGAAGGCCACCGCTAAAAACCAAGCCAATAAGAGATACGCATAAAACATTTTTTTATATTACTATGAACTATTGTCAATTTAAAGCGGCACTGCTGTCTCAGCTCAGCGGGTTCAAATTGCATTTTTTTACCTCAAAAAATCGTGAAAATCGTTTTTTTTTTTGATATAACTCGAAAACTATTAATTTTAGGCAAAAAGGTATATAAATAAAATTGATGGCCTAATAAAACTACGTCAGTTTTTTAATGAAATGTTTTGTAGCGCTTTTAGTTTTTCAGATATTAACAATTTAAGTTTAAAATAAAAACGCAAATACCTCAAACACTAAAAGAGTTACAAAAATGTAATGAACAAAAAATATGTCTTCTAGTAAGCTCTTTTAAAAAAGTTATATACATTTTTTTAATAAAATAAGTATTAAAGGAGATATAAGCAAAAAAAAGTTATTTTTCCATTAAAATTTTTATCTATAACAAATTTTTTTTTTTGGAAAGTAAGTATACCAGCTCAGGTCCATTTAAAAATTAATTAAAAATGTTCTATTTATTAAATGAAACAAACTAATACACATGTGCCTCGAGGCAATGCGGGATAACCTGGTGGCACTGATATTTTATTTAATTTTTTTTTGTCCAATAACTGTACCCATTCCGATTTACGTAAAACTTTAACTAAAATAAAATTTAAAGTTTATATAATTAAAAAAAAAAAAATAATAAGTGCCTCCTTTATCTGGGTGTTATATACCTGAAAGGACGCCTAATATTTCTCGGTCTCCTATGCTACTATGTGTATAGCCCATCGTTTAAATATTTTTATTATTAATTTAAATATAATTATCAATAATTTGGACAGTTACTCGTTCAGAATAATATTGATAAAATTTTTATCATATTTTTAACATACAATTTTATTGTTTATTTAGCATTAAACTTTCAAAACATTTTTTAGTAAGCTATCTACTATTTATTAACTACTTTAAAATTTAATCAAATTAAAGTTTAAACACTAATTTAACTGAAAAAAAAAATAACTATATTTTTTTTTCTATTTGAAAATATGATTAATTTTTTTTTAAGATCATTCTGAACAAGTAACTGTCTCTATAAATTATTAATATTATTATTTAAATCAATAATAAAAATATTTAACCGATGAGCTATACACAGAGCAGCTTAGAAGATCAAGAAATGTTAAGCGTCCTGCCAGGTAGAGGACCCAGATAGAGGAGGCACTTTTTTTTTCAATTAAATAAAGTTTAAATTTTATTTTAATTCATGTTTTAAGTGGATCGGAATGGGTACAGTTATTGGACCAAAAAATAAAATATTCCTGCCAGCAGGTTATCTCCCATTGCCTCGGGGCACATGTGTATTAGTTTGTTTCATTCAATAAATAAAACATTTTGAATTAATTTTTAGATAGATTAAGCTGGTTTACTTATTGTACCAAAAAAATATTGTATTAGCAAGATTTTTCATGGCCAAAATCACTTTTTTCCTTATATTTCCCTTATTACTTATTTTATTCAATAGGTGTATATGACCTTTCTTATATAGAGCTTGCTAAAAGGCATATTTTTTGTTTATCACATTTTTTTAACCATTTAGTTTACTAAAAGCGGTACAAAACATTTTATAAACAAACTAACGTAGTTTTATTAGGCCATCAATTTTAATTATATACTTTTTTTCCTAAAATCAATAGTTTTTGAGTTATATTAAAAAAAACATTTTTCACGATTTTTTTTTAAGGTAAAAAAATGCAATTTGAACCCACTGAGCCGAGGCAGCAGTGTCGCTTTGAATTGACTATAGTTCATTGTACTATAAAAAAAATGTTTCATGCGAGATACGTATGTGTTCAGGAAAGGTCCCAGAAAACGACTCTAGGAAGTCCGGTTTATGCGTTTTCTGAAAATGCCTTCTGGCCCGGAAAATACATTTTCCAATTGCATCATTACTTGCACCATTATAGGAACGACTGGAAACTCGGAAAAATTGCTCGGAAATCGTTACTCGGGGGTTTTTGGGGCTGCCGAACTCGATTCTGACATTAGAATTACCCGGGGGTGCTTGGGGGTGGCTCTGTGGGGGTGTCCGGGGTGTGAATTGGGGGAGAAATGGCAGCATGCCTGAAAATCGCCCCATGCTGATATTAAATAAATATGCTTTTCTTTTACCAACATATATTGAAAATTTAACTAGACTTTATATTATAATATTGATTTTTTTGTGTTTTGGCATGTTAGGTAATTTTTGTTACCTTCCCTCATTTTCTAATTTAAAATTCATATGACGAAAGTCACAAAGTTAGCCCTGTTCAGTCCTCATGACCCTGTGCAATCGAGAAATTTGCAGATATATTTACCATCTACTATTTTAAATTTGAAGTTTTTAAAATCAAACTTATATATAAACTTAGTAATAATAACATCTGTTTTTTGTTGATTTTTATTTACTTTTCTTTTATATTTTAACACTTTTCCGGGTATCTTTAAATTTTTGCAAGTTATATAACTAAACTGTTAACAAAATTAATATTAATATTACATTATTAACTTAGCTTAGAAAATGAGGACATTTGGTTTACCATGTTTTTATTTTCGTTTTATTTAAGACCCGGCAACTTAACGTAGGGCAGTGTCTTCCAAAATCTTGTACTGTGGGTGATGTGAGATTTTTGTTATTGCAAGAGTCACATCAAGGAGCCTCTTTAAGTATAGTGGATGTAAGACCAGTTCCTGGTGACTATTCCATTTTGAGCGACACAAAGGCTCAAATTGTTGGGTAAGTAAATATATATATATATATACAGGGTGTCCCAAAAGTAATGGAACACAGAGCAATAGCAGATTCCTTAGGTTAAAATAATGCAATTAACGTAAACTTGCCTTATCCCAAAATTGATAATAACTAAGATACAGGGTGTCAAACTTTTAATTTTGTTTTTGTTTTTTTTGTAATAATTTCTTAACTAAATGACATATTGGTACAAAATTGGGAATTTGAAAGTTCTTTAAGCCGAGAAATTCAAATTCGTCTATACTTTTGATGTAGCTGGTAGAGGGCGCCAGCTACGGCCTACCCCACTTGTTTTAGATGGCATAACTTTTTTTAAGCTTAGTATATTGACCTGTTTATTAAAAAAGAAGTTACTATAATTTCCTCTACGTTAAAAATGTATACTTCATTTAGGTCTCTAGGAGCAACTGTTTTCGAGATAAATGCATTTTAAAGGACCCCGCAATTTTCCTATGGAAAATGGTTTTCGGCCAATTGTTTTTAAACTTTGCAAAGTAATAGTTTTCAACACGCTTATCAAAAGTCAAAAACCCCTCTAACCCCCCCAAAATCAGCCTTAAATGTCACTAGGGATTTGAAGACATTTGAGGGTGATTTTGAGGGTTAGAGGGGTTTTGGGCTTTGTGCCCGTGAAGACTTTTGATCAGCGTGTTGAAAACTATTACTTTGCAAAGTTTGAAAACAATTGGTCAAAATTTCCATTTTCCATAGAAAAATTGCATGGTCACACAAAGTGCATTTATCTCGAAAACAACTATAGAGACCTAAATAGGTATACATTTTTGACGCAGCGAAATTGTAGTAACTTCTTTTTTAATAAACAGATCAATATGCTAAGCAAAAATTGTGCCATCAAAAACAAGTGGGAGTAGGTAAGCTGGCGCCCTACTACCAGCTTAGAAGTATAGACAAAATATATAATATTTATATATATAAATTATATATATATATATATATATATATATATATATATATATATATATACATATAAAATCTCTCAAATATTCTTCAATAAAATTTGAAATAAATAAACATTTAACCCGATCGTAGAAAAAATATTGTGTGCAACCTGTGCAAAAAGCATCTTTGTTGCACACAGCATAATTACAGCTTTTGACTTCTTTCGAGCTGCAATCTTCGTGCATCGTGCAAAAAAGATGCTTTTTGCACTAGTTACACAAATAACTATTTTCTAATGCAATTTTATGTTTATGTACAAAGTCTGAGCTACCTAAGATAAACCTGATTGTTTTTACTATTTTTGACAAAAGAAAAAACCTTTACAAATCTACTTCATCTAACCCACATTTACGTATTTGTTAGTTCCCAATAATATTCTTACATGAACTTTGGCCTTCCTTGCTTTGTTTTGTGGAAATATTAAAATTAAGACTGGGAAATTTTAACATAAAATAACTTTTTCATTTTCACCAATAAACACCATTGTTGTATTGTTGTAAATAGTAAACATGTTTAAAAGTCCCATATTGTTGCCAATAGCCACAATTAGGTAGCAGTAACTGCTGTGAAAACCTGAAACATACGTAGTGCATTACAATACCGATACCAGTAGAAATATATTTTCATGAGGTGTAAACCTGTATGTAGTAATTTTCAATTAATGATATTGGTCCGATACATAACTCTTAATGGTCGGAGTCAGGTTTTAAAGAAATATTCAAAACGCGTTTATATAACCGCTTATTTTTTATATGTATATGCATTTTTAACTACTAATAATTTTATTTGCCGCTTGCGAAAGGAGGTCTCTAATTTACACGTCTTGTAATTTGATTTCCCTTCATTAATAATTTTTAATTTTTAATAATCATTTAAACTTGTTAAATTGATACCTATCCCGGATGTATTAGTTTTTATCATCAAAAAAAAAACATTTATTAGAAAAAAAATTATACATTTATATTAAAAATAACTTACTATTATAATCCATAAAATATTAGGACAAATGTTTTAGTTTCACCATTACAAGTTGCTTGTTTTATTATCTTGCTTTTAAATAAAATATTCTTTTTAAAAAATAAATTTCGTAATTATTCAGATATGTGTCTCCACCTATTTTTAATCATAAAAAATCGAAAAAATAGATATTGACATGTTTGTTTTTTTATTTTGTTTTATTTTTCGGCGGATTTACGATTTTTTTAAGTAAAATCAAAATAAAAATTTGGCGGTTAATTTTAATTTTGAAAATAAAAAAGCGTATTTTTCAATTTTTTTGTCAATAAAATGCATCCATTTACGTTTAGCATTTTCTAGTAATTTGTTTTAGATTCTACGTGTAAAGACAAATAATTTTATTTTTTTTTTAAATATCAATTTTTGGATTTTTTATATATTTAAAAGAAAAATAATCGAACAATTTACATTTCTGAATATTTTTTAAATTATTCTATTTTTGATGTACTTTAAGAATAAAAATATTTGACAATCCAAAAAAAAATGTATTCATGTTGATTTTACATCCCAAAAAAGTGGAGCCACACATCTAAACAATTACCATAAATTTGATTGAAAAGGATCTTACATTAGTATTTTTAGCTGAATATTTAACCCAATTTGCAAAAACTAAAACATTTTTAACTAAAGTGTTAAAAAAATCTATTTGGCTAAAGTTTCAAAGTCAATAACCATACCATAACCATTACATTACCCCAAAACAAAAACTTAACAAAAGTATTTTAAATGTTAAGAAAACAACCATTCTAGTACGAAATTTTTATTCATCATCATCATCAGTTTTAGAGCAAATTCTTGTACTTCAATATCAAAAGGCCTCCAAATAGGAGTCTGCTCCTCAACAGGGCGCCACGGTGCCATATTAACTAAATTTAAAAAAAACCACCCCAAACACTACTAAACTGTCTATTTGTCTTAATCAATGCTTGCACGCACAAGTTAAACACTAAATTCTGTTTTTTGATAAAAACAAAATTTTACTAAAACTTGAAATACTCGCTCCAATAGAGTGCGACCCTGTGCAAGGGAAACCCATTGTTTTGCCCACTGGTACCCCATAAAATCTTTCTTTGGCCGGGCTTTTCTAAAAATGTTCAAGAACCATTCTTTATGTTCAATGAGTTAATCGAAAAATTGCCTGAATATAGGCAATTTATAATACAAAGCAATTTTTTGCACTAAATTATTTTGTTAAAAGGTTATCAAAACGAGAAGATTTTGTCTATAGATTTTTTAGTATTTGAAACAAATCAGTAATAATTATTTTAACCTGAACGAAAATTTTTAAACGTACTTTCGGCGGTATAGAAAGTTTAGTTCTGTAAATAATGAGGCGTGTCAGCTACCGAAAATTTTATGGCTGCTTTTTTCTTGCTTTAAATATGATTATATACACTTTACCCACCTTATACTTACCTGCAACTAGCTAAAACTAACATAACCTTGGGCTGACACCCTTTAAAACGAGAGCGGTATTACTATAAAAAAAATAATTTACCGGTTTTGGTTGTTTGTAAAAGTAGGCATCCCGTTACCCTGGCCGAAGAAGAAGTACAACCTGAAGTTAGCTTCAGGCACTAGCTACCACTGGCGTTAGCTGCCACTGGCGCTAGCTGCCACTGGCGTTAGCTGCCACTGGCGCTAGCAACATCTGGCGTTAGTAACATCTGGCGCTAGCTGCCTTTGGCTTTAGCAACATCTTAGGGTGCTGCTCCTAGGGCCCCCCGCCTAGGGCTCCGGGCCGTCCGCTTAGGGCCCCACAATCGCAAGGTGTCTTAAGCCAACATAACCTTAAATTTAGCGTCTTACTTAGGAATCTTAGGTTAAAGGTATTACGTCATATGTGGGGGCCCCCCACGCTTAAGCCCCGTGCCTAAGCGCAGGGTACTACACCATTTGTAGAAATCTTAACCTAACTATATGTTACCTGTCAAACGTCATCATCAGCTGTTGGTAGCCATCTTGGATCTCGACGTCATCGGGCGAATTAAATAAAAAAAAGTCCGGGGATTTGAACCACCTAGTGCCTTGCTTCTGGTTCCAACGCCTTAAACCATGCAGCCAAATGGCTAAGTTAAAATGTATTGATTAAAACGTGTAGAGTATGTTAGGAATCTTAGGCTAGCACTGTGCATATGTTAAAATAACGGAGCCTGTCAAAACCACATACATAGGTTAGGTGTTAAAAATGGCGCCGGTCAACTGTCACTTGTCAAAACTGTGGGGCCCTGCTCTTTAGACCTGTGTAATACCCCGATGATGACTGTGTTTAAATATAGAAACGTTGTTTATAGAACATATACATTTAATTATTAAAAGTATGGCCGCTGCCGAATTATTACGTAACAACATATGGCGTTAGTTAAAAACCCCGATGATGATGATACTGGTTAAATATAGAAACGTTGAAGCATATGTTAAATAAAAAGTAGAGGCTCGAACCAGGAAAAATAGACCTAATTATACCGTAGTAATATATAGTGTTAGTTAAAACCCCGATGATGAGGATGTTTAAATAAGTAAAACGTTGTTTAATAAGTACTTAGTGTAAATATACATGCAAAAAATAGCGGCTAACATATCTAAAATAATAATTAAAAACGCATTCAAGTTACCGGGTAATCAGCGGTATAAAATCAAATAAAATTAGGCTGACTCAAACAAGCTCATAGCGCTCGGTTAATATCTTAAAAAATAAGGTTGCTACCCCTAGAAATTTTATATTAAATATGTTTCTTAACCCATAATACACAACCAGGTTAAAAATTATACAAATCGGATTGATAGAAATATTTTATATCTGGGTTTAAGTCTAACAAATAACAGGAGCTAAAAATTAGCAACTAATACATTTAAAAGTGTGTAAATTATGAGGCAAATACACTAAAAAATCTTTTTTATTCCAATTCAGGATGTTAAAATATACGTATTTGTCGTTTAAATTTAATATTACCATAAAGCCCTTTTGGTAACACTATGTATATCTTTTTTTATTTAATATTCGATTGAAATAATTTATTTTTATTCTAATTCAGTATGTTAAAACATACTTATTTGATGTTTAAATTTAATATTATCTTAAAGCCTTTTTGGCAACACTATATATAACTTTTTACTTATTAACAGATTTAGATAATTGTTTTTATTCTAATTCAGGATGTTAAAACATACATATTTGATGTTTAAATTTAATATAAGCATAAAGCCTTTTTGGCAACACTATGTATAACTTTTTTATTTATCAACAGATTTAAATAATTCTTTTTTATTCTAACTCAAGATGTTAAAACATACATGGTCCAAATTTAATATTGGTATAAAGTCCTTTTGGCATCACTAAGTATAACTTCTTTTTTATTTATCATACGATTGAAATAATTCGTTTTTAAATAAATTCTAATTTTCTCCACCCTCTATCAAATTATAGACTTTCGGTCAAAATAGCTAAGCCTTAATTAAAAACATTTATACAATTTAACAACTTAACTTATACAGCGTTTTAACTAAGATTAAAGTACAAACTATAGCTTTAAATATTCTTTTAAGTAAATCATTAGTAGTTTAATTTAAGGAAGTATACGTTTCAATAAATAGTTAGATAAATCATTAGTATTAGAATTTTAACGGTAAACATGTAATACAGGAGTTACGGAATAGATGTTTCACTAATTGTTTGAAACAATCATTTAGTAAGTTTATTACATTATTACGACTTAGCCATCAGCATTTATAGGTATGAGGTCAGAAGGGCTTTGTTTAACTGTATATTTTGGAAAATAAATAAACAAGATGCAATCATACAAAATTTTTATCTCTCTACCATAAATGCGCTTTCAACTCACAGAATATTACGAGTATTAATTTTCATAAAATAAATGCAATGGAAAATTAGAAGTTTATTCGCTTATTTCCAAATAACTGAACTGTTTTTCCAAATAACAGTATTTTAAATAACAGCCCTGTATTTTCAAATAACAGCCCTGTTTTTCCAAATAACGGCACCGTTTTTCTAATAACGGCACTGTATTTTCAAATAACGGCACCGTTTTTAAATAACGGCACCGTTTTTCAAATAACGGCACTGTTTTTCAAATAACGGCACCGTTTTTTAAATAACGGCACCGTTTTTTTAAATAACAGCACTGTTTTTAAATAACAGCACTGTATCTCCAAATAACAGCCCTGTTTTTCAAATAACAGCCCTGTTTTTCCAAATAACAGCCCTGTTTTTCCAAATAACAGCCCTGTATTTTTAAATAACAGCCCTGTATTTTTAAATAACAGCACTGTTTTTTAAATAACAGCACTGTTTTTTAAATAACAGCCCTGTATTTTAAATAACAGCCCTGTTTTTCCAAATAACAGCCCTGTATTTTTAAATAACAGCATACGCCAACCGTGCAAAGTAGTACCATTTACATAATATTGCACAATATTACGCAAATGTTTCGTATGACGTCATCGAGGTTTCTGGGCACTGTCTTGTGATTGGTTAGTTGAAGTGGATTATAATTTATTCATATCAGATACGCTTTAGATATGTAAATGAGGCTTATCAATGTCCGGTGACCTTGAGGGGGGCAACCTTTTATGTCGCGGGACACGGGACATCTGTTCTATGACGTCATCGTGGTTTGTCTCTTTCTCTCTCTTTAAGGTGTTATCTTGTCTTCCTTCCCCGTTTTCTCTCCAGACGAGTCTGGGTCGCTAGCGACGCGAGTAGTAGAGTAGGCATGGCGTTCCCCTGTCCGACCCCTAACTTTGGGTGGTTCTGTGACACCTTGTGACGTCACTATTTAGGATTCTTGCGCAACGCTTTTGGGCGGGGTCACCTGTCACCTGTCACCTGTCAACTGTCAAATGTCAAATATTTAGGAATCTTAGGCTAACTATATTTTAAGGTATTACGTCACATGTGGGGGCCCCCTCCGCTTAGGCCCAGGGCTTAGGCGTGGGGCACTACACCGGGAATCTTAACTATATGTCACCTGTCAAATTTAACAGGTATGTGGTTAAATATCGACAAAATGGTGAAATAATTAAAGTAATAAAAATATTAAAGAGAATAGGTTAAACATACACCAGATAGGCACTTTCAAACTGTATAAAGCCGGTTCTCAGCTAAAAACTACCTGGTTTGTAAGCAGGGATTACCACTTCGCTCATCAGCTCTAAAATCCTTAATAAGGACGTTCGAAGGCCTATAACGGTTTAGAAAATACTGCCCATATTGTGGGGGCATCAGTCTAGAACATAGTCTACAAGTAGTAAAAGGAGTAATATAAAAAATAGGTCACTTACCAAGTCTTAGATGTAGAGGTCCATTTGTCAGCAAGTACAGTTTAAAGGCTTAACAGAGTAGTTAGTATACGGTTTGATCAACAGGTGGCTAACGTATCAAGACCTATTTGTAACAAAAAATTAGTCAGTACAAAAACTTTAAAATTCGCTGCGTGATTTAAAAAACAAATATTATTAAAAAATTGCCAAAGCTTATAGGTTAAAGTCTCTATATTTATTAACTTAAGTCAATACCAAAACACGTACCAAACACGTAGCAAAACACGTACCAAACAGGTTGGTTCCTTAAACAGGGTGTAATAAGGCCTATTTGTAACAAAAAATATGTCATAAAAATGTTAAAATATAGAGTTCATTGCGCTAAAACCATTAATTTATTCTATTAAAAAAAAAATCACTTATTTGTATCAAAAATTGATAAAATTGGCATCACATGGTCAGTAAAATACCCCAATCTAAATATCGACTTTAAAATATACGTAAGTAGATATATACAAGGTGATGTCTAAAAATATACATGGTAAATCTAAAAATTGAATATACATGGTGTTATAAATTAGGTTGGGCGAGTGTAGTAGTATATTTACCTCATTATCGGTTATCTGCAAGCTGACATTCTGTCTAAAAAGAAAAAGTATTTAGCGGTTAAAAATATGCAAGAGCGAATTTACAAAAAAATGGACGAATAAACTAGTTTTGAAAAAATATATATAACAGTAAAGATATTTAAAAAACATGTCCTAAAAACGAGAGTGAGAGAGAGATGTTGTGGAGCGTGAAAAAACCTAAATATTTTAAATTTAACTAAAATAAAACCGAATTACCTTTGCAGCAGCAGCAACAATGTATAAATATATAATCCAAACACAAAATCAGGTAAATTTTTCAAACACAAAAAAAAACACACACTATCACTGCTCGATGAAAAATACCCCAATATTAGGTGTTTATATATATTATTTGAGAAAAAAACAAAATAATATATAATAAAAGCCTTCTATTAGAATATGTATAGACCTTTGACAAATGCTATAACACGAACGAGTTGAAATCTACACTAAAATTAGAATGTATTTGTTTTGATATTTTCCAGAGACTAGCCAGGATGTAAAACCACAAAAAAGATGATAATTTCTATTTGTTAGGTGTTATTTATGCTTTATTAAATAATAAAATTTTACACACACATAATATGTGAAAGAGAGAGATAGATAGATGACTAAAATGAACTAGACGAGTCTGGGTCGCTAGCGACGCGAGAAAAAGGGGGAAGGAAGACAAGATAACACCTTACAGAGAGAGAAAGAGACAAACCACGATGACGTCATAGAACAGATGTCCCGTGACCCGTGTCCCGCGACATAAAAGGTTGCCCCCTCAAAGTCACGGGACGTTGATAAGCCTCATTTACATATCTTAAGCGTATCTGATAAAAACGGGGCTGTTATTTGGAAAAACAGGGCTGTTATTTGAAAATACAGGGCTGTTATTTGGAAATACAGTGCTGTTATTTAAAAAACAGGGCTGTTATTTGAAAATACAGTGCTGTTATTTGAAAATACAGGGCTGTTATTTGGAAATACAGTGCCGTTATTTGAAAATACAGGGCTGTTTTTTGGAAATACAGTGCCGTTTTTTGAAAAACGGTGCCGTTATTTGGAAATACAGTGCCGTTATTTGAAAAACGGTGCCGTTATTTGTAAATAACGGCACTGTATTTCCAAATAACAGCCCTGTATTTTCAAATAACGGCCTGTTTTTCCCAAATAACAGCCCTGTATTTTCAAATAACAGCACTGTTTTTTAAATAACAGCACTGTATTTCCAAATAAGGTATTTTCAAATAACAGCCCTGTATTTTCAAATAACAGCCCTGTTTTTAAATAAAGCACTGTATTTCCAAATAACAGCCCTGTATTTTCAAATAACAGCCCTGTTTTTCCAAATAACAGCCCCGTTTTTATCAGATACGCTTAAGATATGTAACTTATCAACGTCACCTGAGGAGGCACCCTATGTCGCGGGACAGCGGACATTTCATGACGTCATCGTGGTTTCTCTTCTCTCTCTGTAGGTGTTATCTTGTCTTCCTTCCTCCTTTTCTCGCGTCTAGACAGACTCGTCTAGTTCATTTTAGTCTCTCTTTTCACATATTATGTGTGTGTTAAAATTTTATTATTTAATAAAGCATAAATAACACAACAAATAAAATTATCATTTTTTTTGTGGTTTTATCTGGCTAATCTCTGGAAAATATCAAAACAAATACATTCTAATTTTAGTGTAGATTTCCTCGTTCTGAAGCATTTGTCAAAGTCTATACATATTCTAATAGAAGACTTTTATTATATATTATTTTGTTTTTTTCTCAAATAATATATAAAACACCTAATATTGGGGTATTTTTCTCGAGCAGTGATAGTGTGTGTTTTTTTGTGTTTGAAAAATTTACCTGATTTTGTGTTTGGATTATATATTTATACATTGTTGTCTGCTGCTCAAATAATTCGGTTTTATTTTAGTTAAATTTAAAATATTTAGGTTTTTTCACGCTCCACAACATCTCTCTCACTCTTTTTTAGCATGTTTTTTAAATATCTTTACTGTTATATATATTTTTTCAAAACTAGTTTATTCGTCCATTTTTTTGTAAATTCGCTTCTATTTTTAACCGCTAAATACTTTTTCTTTTTAGACAGAATGTCAGCTTGGATAACCGATAATGAGTAAATATACTCTACACTCGCCCAACCTAATTTATAACACCATGTATTAAATTTTTAGATTTACCATGTATATTTAGACATCACCTTGTATATTCTACTTACGTATATTTTAAAGTCGATATTTAGATTGGGATTTACTGACCATGTGATGCCAATTTTATCAATTTTGATACAAATAAGTGATTTTTTAATAGAATAAATTAATGGTTTTAGCGAAGCAATGAACTCTATATTTTAACATTTTTATGACTATTTTTTTACAAATAGCCTTATTCCCTGTTTAAGGAACCAACCTGTTTGGTACGTGTTTTGCTACGTGTTTGGTACGTGTTTTGGTATTGACTTAAGTTAATAAATATAGAACTTTAACCTATAAGCTACTATACAAACAGCCCTCATACCAAGTTTAGGATTGGCAATTTTTAATAATTTTGTTTTTTAAATCACGCAGCGAATTTTAAAGTTTTTACTGACTAATTTTTTGTTACAAATAGGTCTTACGTTACCACCTGTTGATCAAACCGATACTAACTACTTGTTAAGCCTTTAAACACTTGCTGACAAATGGAACCTCTACATCTAAGACTTGGTAAGTGACCTATTTTTATATTACTCCTTTTACTACTTGTAGACTATGTTCTAGACTGATGCCACAATATGGGCAGTATTTTCTAAACCGTTAGGCTTCGAACGTCCTTTTAAGGATTTTAGACTGATGGCGAAGTGGTAATCCCTGCTTACAAACCAGGTAGTTTTTAGCTGAGAACCGGCTTTATACGTTTGAAAGTGCCTATCTGGTGATGTTTAACCTATTCTCTTTAATATTTTTATTACTTTAATTATTTCACCATTTTGTCGATATTTAACCACATAGGTACCTGTTAAATTTGACAGGTGACATATAGTTAAGATTCCCGGTGTAGTGCCCCACCTAAGCCCAGGGCCTAACGGAGGGGGCCCCACAGTGACGTAATACCTTAAAATATAGTTAGCCTAAGATTCTAAATATTTGACATTTGACGTTGACAGGTGACAGGTGACAGGTGACCACGCCCTAAAACCGTTGCGCAAGAATCCTAAATAGTGACGTCACAAGGTGTCAGAACCACCCAAAGTTAGGGTCGGACAGGTAACGCCATGCCTACTTGTAAAAACTACTTTTAGTCAGACATAGTACAAAAAACGAAGCTAGAAAAAGTGCAAAACCTCGCAGTTTTATTAAAATGCATAGATTTGCATGAAAATTTGGGATTAAGCTTAACCTCCTCTTTAAAATCGCCGATGGGCGATCTTTTTATTTTTTTTTTTTGGTGAAAACTACCCTTTATTGCTAAAACCTATAAAACTATACTTTAAGCTAAAGTTAAGTAAAATTTGAGTTAAGTAAGTTAAAAAAGTAGTATTTTGTTTCTTTGAAACATTATTTAAAATATTTCCGCCCTTTTAAATCAACCCCCTATTAGGATTTAAAATAAATATATATTTACCCTAAAAAATTAATATATTATCACAGTGTTTTGCATGAAAATTTGGGATTGAGCTTAACTTACCCTCCTCTTCAAAATTTGCATTATGCTAAAGGTCGCTTTTTATTTTTTAGGGGTGAAACTACCCCTTATTGCAAAAACTTTTAAAACTTTTATATTAAAGCTTAAGTCACATAAAATAAAGCTCATATAAATTAAGAAATAAGTATTTGATTCTTTAAAACATTATTTAATATATTTCAACCCTTGAAAATCAACTCTTATTATGATTTAGTAAAAAAAATAGCTTACCCTAGAAAAATTAACATATTGTCACAGAGTTGTAATTAAAAAATCTAAGAGCTTAAAAGTATTACTTATTTCATTTTGTAATTTTTTAATCCCTAAAAATTTGTCCCTTACAATATTAAACCCGCGCATTTTTTTAAAAAATGTATCGAATCGCTTTTAAAATGCTCCAAAAAAATTGGCCTTTTAAGCATAACTCCTTTAGTTTTTGTGATAAAAAGTTCTTTAAAAACCATTTTGTTTGTTTTTTTAAGACCTATAAGGTTCTATATATTAAAACTGTTTAAAGCCCTCACTTTTTTAAAGGGGTGAGTTTAAAGGGCTGAAACAAGGTAGTGCTCGTCTTTACACACGCGTTTTAAACGTTTATATCTCACTTAATTTACGTCATACAGTAAATTTTATAAAAGCAAAATATTTGTAATTTAAAAAGCTACAATTTGATAATCCAGTAATTTTTACGTATCTACCTTTGTTTTTGAGTTATTTTGAAGAAAAGGTCATTTTTTATTAAAATTCTGAAATTTGACTTTCACTTGCTGCTCCATTTTTTTCAATTTCATTAATCAATTTAAATCGGTTAAAACTTAAAAATGTATTAATGGTACATAGATAAAGAGAATTTAAAAAGGGCTACGACTCATTTTAATAAGGATCGTAGTTAGGAGGTTGCTTTCGAATATTTTTGCACTCAAAAAATTTTGGTCTAACCTTATTTTAATCGTAACTCACTCAATTTTATATGATATACACCTTTTTTTAAAGAAACGTCTTTGCAAATGCTTCAAAAAAGTTATTATTTATTTTCCTCG
Source organism: Listronotus oregonensis (assembly GCA_019359885.1). Taxonomy (NCBI): domain Eukaryota; kingdom Metazoa; phylum Arthropoda; class Insecta; order Coleoptera; family Curculionidae; genus Listronotus; species Listronotus oregonensis. The sequence goes on along the minus strand of JAHBCN010004172.1, from coordinate 16,058 downwards.
AAAAATACATAGATTTTGCGTTATTTGCCTTTAAAACTCTAAAATTTTGTGTTTGATGAATAACAGCTAACATTTAACAAACCACAACTGGGTTCGTATTGGTCCCTCAGCAATTACCAAAAAACCATTTTATTCGTTTCTTTTAAAGCTACAATTTTGTTATTTCCAAAAAATCGATTAAAAATGTTGATTTTATCGACGAAAAACTTCGACTTTCCATCGCGAATAACTCGAAAAATATGCATTTTACAAAAAAAATGCATAGAACATTTTTTTGCCTAGATATAATTTTTCTATCCATTCTTGTGATCAAAATATAAAGAAAAATTTCACCCCCGACATGGTTTGGCAACCAACGCCAAGGTAAAGGTGCCCTTTGATATAGATTTTGATTCTTGCACTATTCGCCACCTACTGTCAAAATTCCAAGTCATTCTATGCATTTTGAAAAAATTGAGAGGCAAAATGGTTCGTTTCCTGGAATAACACTGAACATATGTTTCTCATGCTGTCTTATCTTCTAGTTCTAATTTATGTCAAAGTAATATATGACAGACGCCTTCTAATTATGTTATTTTCTTTGAAAAATATTTATAGTTAATTCGGAGTTAGTTATTTGTATAACGCCTGTGGTAGCACTACCGCGTTGCCTAAAAGGTGCCGTGAAATGCAATCATCATGTTTCAGTGCTTAGACAACATTGACGGCACTGCAGAAAAATGGGTTAATAAAATCTCTAGAATTTCGGCATCCACGGTCCCTATTGTTGTAAGATATCGTAATATGCTGGGTTTGCACATATTATGCCGAAATGGTTTCCAAGGCATGTTGCATATTTAAACCAACATAATTACGCAGCATTAAAATTTATTACTCGTTCATTTAAGTGCACTAATAAGACTAAAAAATATTGCACATTTTCATAGTGCGTTTTATAGTTTACAGATTTCTCCAACAAAAAAATAATAAAAATGTTCTTGTTTCATAATAAATAGTTTACTTACATGATTCTAGTTTGCGTGATTTTTAACACTAAGATGGGCGTTTTTGCAAATTCGGTTATGTTGCCAATTTTTTTCAGTTTTGCGTTACACTTAATTATTTTGTTATCTTAAATAGAATAACCTTTTTATTCTTATTGTTATAAACTGGACGTACCAAATTTAGTAAGATTCTAACTTATTAAAATTCTATCTCTACCAGTTACTGAGATAACATAACAGCGCGATTTCAGAAAAAAGTACCACCATGCATAAATCTTTAAAACCGCTAAAGCTTCGGTTACTAAATTTGGTATCTAAGGATTTTTAAATGTAACATGTAAGCAGGTGTAAACCATACATGTTTTCTTCGTTTATTAAAAAAATATTTGTTTTATCAACGTATTTTATTTTTTATTAATTTTAACTGTACGAAAATTTTTAATGCTAAAGCACAAAAAAATTCATGCATAACGTACTATTGACTACTACTCCATCATTTAGCCTGCTTGAAGGATGACAGGGACGCTTAACTTAAGGTATAAAATTTTAACAATAAAATGACTTAAAGAAATTTAGCCGCAAAATCCATATTGTTTCGTTTTGCAAACGTTTTACCAGAGTCACCCTTGGCAACGGCGAATACTATTTTTGTTGGTAAACGTAAACTTAGGCTACATCATAGATAACCTAACTTTAGATATAAATATAATGGCTAATCGAATTTATGACAAGTTTATGATAGCGCGCACTAAACAAACGATAGTGTCTTTTAGCATGCGTATTTAAAAAGCAGAACCAGTGCCGGACTTAGAATCAATTAAACGCGTAAATGTTGGTACAAATAACGTTAACTCTTTTTCTGCTTAGACTTATGTTTTCGATAGCGAGAAAAGGATATTGTAAACATCTTAAATGTATTTATATAAAACGAGCATATATTTACTAGAGGCAGCCTTGCCGTTTGGCAATGCGAGAGAGAAAAAAGAATCAGAGTATAACAATCTTCCGTGACTCCAACGTGCCGATTGATCGACGCGGAAAGACCGACCAATCAGCACGCAGAGCGGGATATATATATATATATATATATATATATATATATATATATATATATATATATATATATATATATATATATATATATATATATATATATATATATATATATATATATATATATATATATATATATATATATATATATATATATATATATATATATATATATTAAGCGGCAAGGGTACGTGCCTCTAGCAGGTATATGCTCCAAGGGAATACGTTTTATGTTGTAACCATGGTTACTGATTTTTTAGATTAATGCGATACATTTTTTGTTTATATTTTTTCAATCCGTAATAAACAATTATAGTGAATTTTTTTCAATTATGATTGTGTTACAAAAATACGTATTGATGAAACAAAAAGTTAATTCTTAGATAAGCCACAAGAGTCATGTTCAGTCGCATTCTCCATTTTTTATTATTACTAACTATACCTCATCAGTTGTGAACCAGTATCAAAATTCGTGGCTTTCCATAGCTATAACATTTAAAACAAGGAGCTGACAATGGATAATATATCCATTTTCGTTTAAGAACAACACCTAATCAAACCACTGTGTTTCACTGGTTCAAAAACCAGTAACCGTAATTTTTTAAGTCAGTGTAATATATATTTTGTTTAAATGTCATTTTTAAACGAGAGTGAACATATTTTAGTAAGTTCCGAATTATTATAAGTCTTTTAAGTTCTGGTATATGACAGAATAAACCTCGTGACTTACCAACACGTCCTATGTTAAGTTGTTTCTTGGAAAAAACTATGTGGAACATTAATAATTCTGACCTAAACAAGGAAATTAAAACTTAAAAGTTTATAGGCGTACATTTATTTAACATAAGTAATGGTTTTAAAACATTTTATTTAGATAAGTTAATTTGGTCAATGAAATAACTAAAAACAATTCTGTTATGTTTGATATGATATACAAAATAGAATATTACTCCAGATTTCATATGTTAATACTATTACAAATTAAAAATACCAGTAAATAAGCTTCTAACTTTAGTTTTTTCAATTAAAAAAACCGCGTCAAATTGACAAAGTACGAAACTGGCCGGCGACAAATGTGAAAATAAATTCGATCTGCTGGTTCGTTCTGCGCATGATTTAAGACCTTAAGTGATAACTACAGCCACGTCGCACGGACACATTTTTTCGCCCATAAAATCTAACTTTTGAACCGCGCATCCAATACCCTTTACCGGTCCATGTGAAGGTCAGTGGGCTACACCTACATTGGATCCGTATTTCTCCCGATTCGACGTCGGGCGACCGTCGGACGATGTCGGATTGAAAACAAACTCAAATTTTTAATGCGTAGTGCCTACACTGTGGTAGGAAGCCCAAACCGACCGATTACGCCCAACGTCGAACTGACTACTTCTTCCTACCAAACGTGTTTGATTTCATTCCGATTTTCCAATCCGATAGAACGAAAAATGGCTATTTTTCTTTGGGGCTGATACATTCTCTAAAGTTAGATTGTCCAATTATGTTGTCTTTTATCCCTTCGAGAATATAACAAAAAGTGTTTTCTTACTCATCCGGTGGTACCCCTTGAATTTATTAGGGTATTTAAGTAAAGTTTGGAAAGTGGTATTAAACTCTCCTGAAAATCTGTCGTCGATAAATTTATGTACCCATATACGCCTTCTTTTACATTTTTTAACAACAGCCAACACATAACATCTTTATAAGAACTCATTGTCGGCATTCACGTCGGGCGACGTCGGTTAAGAAAATTGGTCTATATCGAATCGGGAGAAATACGGATCCAATGTAGGTGTAGTCTTAGGGGTCCCGTCAGTAGGGCTAAAGAAAGAACGTCTTCTTCTTTTGTCGTTTGATAAAAAGACGTTTTTTTCCCCTGTTATTTACTGTGGACCCGCTACAGCTCTACTGATGAGACCCATAAGACGGGCGAAACGCGCCTAAGGAGAGAGTTATAGTGGATAACATAAAGTATAGGGTGTCTTCTAAAAACTGTCTCAAAACGGGGTAATACTTTTGTAAGGAATATATATATATATATATATATATTATATATATATATATATATATATATATATATATATATATATATATATATATATATATATATATATATATATATATATATATATATATATATATGATAATATAAAGAAAATTTCCTTAAATATTCACTTTGGCATGCTTTAGATAATACCTTTAAAAGAAATATGTTAGTTAATAATTTCAGTGTATGTCTGCAAGAAACCGTAGAACAAATAAAATTAAATTTAGGTTACTAATTAAAACAACTTAACATGCAACTGCACATTAACTACGATCAGTAACCTTCAATATTGCATATTGCAGACAATCTGTTGCAATAATTGATCAACAAGGATTTGTTAGTCATAAAAGGGGTCCTTTCTACACCATTAATATTCTTTATCTTTCTTTTTTATGCTATGAATGGTATTTTTACTGCTTTTTTATTCTGTGCAATATTAAACTGCGTTTTTGCGTGTTAATAAATTATTCATGCAATTCATGCTAATGTTAGTTCCTTTATTTTATTTTATTAAGAAGTTTAAAGTTTTATGGGCAATATTCTAGACATTTCATTTTTTTGGGACAATTATGTTAATTAAAAAGCCAATTCGTAAAGCATTCATGTTACTAATGTCTTAAAAATAAATAAAGTTTATTTAGTACCCAAAATGTATTATTTTATTAATTGGTTTATGTCCTAAAAAAAATCGAATGAGCCACAAAAGAACGATTAAAAATATTGTTAGTAACTAATTAAAATAACTTAAACATAATTTGACCCGTATTTTTGCCATAATTTATATTCCCGTCTAAAAGGGATGGCGCTATTAGGTTCGTCGTTTTATTTTTCTAAAAATAATAGTACTTTTTTATGAATATGTATATAGTTTCATGTAGATCTATCAACATCTATTGAAAGTTGTCCTTTCACAGTATTTTTTTTGCAATGGAAAAATTGAATGTTTATGCAGTAAACGATCGTTAACAGTGTAAAACGATTCTTTGTTTTCAATTAGAATAGTAGAATGATGGGTTGCTGAATTAAAACGTGGTCACTAAAGCTTAAAGATGATCCACGTGAAGGACACGCACAAAAATGAAGCGTTTTATTACTATGAATGTGACTTGGGTCTACCACCATTAGTGGCGTACCTAGAATTTTCAAACTTTTAATTTCTAAGAAGTGAGAACTGGGACCCAAATCAAATATATACCAAATGCTATTGGTCTCAAGGCGAACACTTTGGTAAGGAAAATTTTCATTTTGGAAGTTACGAAAAAGAGTTGATTTTCTGGGTGCCTCCTCTCCTCAGAGAAAAATATAAGTTTTAAAAGCGTTCAAAAGTATTTGTTTCGTGAATTTGATTAAATTTTATCGTCAAATCCCAGATTTTGCAAAATTATGTATGGTCTTATGCAAATATTTTAGATGCCTTTTATTTCAGGACAAATGCAGATATTTTTACAAAATTTTGGATTCGACCATAAAATTTAATTAAATCCACGAAAAAAATACGAATTAAGGATTTGCTTTTAAAAATACAATTTTTTTCGGGACGACACATTAAAAATCAATTTTTTTCGCAAATTCCAAACTGATAATTTGTTTTACCGAACTGTTCCCTTTGAGTCCAATAGCATCTAATATATAATTGGTGTGGTGCCCATGTCTCACTTTTTAGATAAATAATTTTGAAAATTCTAGATCCGTCACTGACCAACATGATACTAAATTAAAACAAGAGGCTACGGAATAAAGTAAGCGAAGTAGTTCGGCTGCGAAGTGAGTTAGGGTCCATAATCGGCCAAGAAAGGTGCATCAGCTTTTTGGGATCCAAATTGAATTTTGCAGCTATTACATTTCTTAACATTTTTATTTTTAAATTTCTCTTTTTGAATGAAATTAGTCTTCAATCATTGTAGTGTCGTGGCGAGTTTTAATCCATGCTATAATTTTGTGTGGAAGTACATATTTCAAATAAATGGTATTTTATATTATTAAATATTATCTCTTTAGCCGCGTTTACACGATGCGAGTTGAGGAGATAATTGTCGGGGCCAGTTGTCTTGGGCCAGTTGCGTGAATGTCTGAGGCCAGTCCAATTGAATGAGAACTTGTTCACAGGGCGAAACTATTGCCACGGCAGTTGGTGACGAAAATGACGGAGTCCTCATCGTCTGTTGTGTCTCGTGATGAATTGAGAGTAATGTGTGATGATTTTTGTCGGGAATTTATCGCTGAGGTTTGCGAAGTTCTCGAAGAAGAGTTAAATAAGAAGAGGGAGTGGTCAAGGAAATGGATATTGAAAAGAGACAGTAACGAAGCTTCATCGCAATTGATAAAAGAGTTACGAATGGAGGATCCATTGGAATATAAAGCTTGTTTAAGGATGAGTTCGGAGAGTTTTGACGAACTATTGCAGGTTGTTGAAAGTAAACTATCTAAACAAGACACAATAATAAAGAAAGCACTGCCTCCTAAGTTAAAATTAGGAGTGACACTATCGTATCTTGCTACAGGAAATAGTTACAGAAGTCTACAGCATTTCTTCTTAGTGTGAAAACCTGCAATACCTGACTTCGACTGACAAAGGCAAACTGGCCCAAAACGAGATATCTACTGCCCTACCACGTTCACATGGCGTCAATTGTCAAGACAACTGCTGTGATAGAGTGGTAGGGGGCGTCACTGCGCCAAGTCAATTGTCATCTGTCTACTCCTGGAGACAGTCGAATTTCAGGACAACTGGCAGGGCAGTTGGCACGCCAATTGGCCAGAGGTATTTACACGTAGCCAATAATTTTATATCAGGAAGCTGTCCTCTGTCAATTGTCTCCTCAACTGGCATCGTGTAAACGCGGCTTTTTAGTCTTGCATAAGTTTTTTATGCTAACCCACAAGCATTTTTCTAACAAATTGCATTTAAATTTAACAGAAGCAATTCTCTCGGTGACATCATGCGTAAACCGAACCGCTTTTGAAACGCCTGTGTATCATACCTTTTATTTCTTGTGCCATGGTGGTAGCGTATTACAACATCACTGAAAAAAAGTTCAAGGAGATTATATTGAATAATAAAGTATTAAGTTTTAACCATAAAATCATAGTTTTCTTATCAAAGAACAAAACTTGAAACAACTTAATATGTCATTTTTATTATTTTATAGGTACTGTATGCAACATGATATCGTTCTTTTTTTAATATGCATTTACAAGTTAGGTAACCAATATATTTAATGCCCTTTTAATGAGTTTTAAATTTGTTGGGTTAATTATTTTACTTTTCTCATTTATAGTACATTAATATTTTTAATAGCCTAATAATACTTATTTGCAATTTGTTTATACTTTAATTAGTAATTATACGGTATGGCGTATGTCCTATCGAAAGGGTTAATTACCACAACCACTTCCCGGAATTTATTAATTTTAAGTTTTAATTAGTTTTAAGTTATCGTTTCTTAAATTTGACAATTTATCTTTTAGAATTCTTAGTGAATTTATCAATCAATTTTAAGATGGTGCCAAATTTTTATGTTTTTTTAGGCTTAAAGTTAAAATATTTTAAGCCTAAAAACATACATTTTAAGATGTTTCGCGATGCTCGGATATTTGTTAAGCCCCCTAATTTTGTTTAATTTTTTTAGTTTTCAGTATTTTATATCCGTAAAATATTTCCTTTTTAACGTAACTATTTTAAAGTTCTATTATTTTAATGTTGCTAATTTTGTGCATACAATTTAATGAAAAATTTTTACAGCTTTAAATTTATTGCTGCAATATTTTTTTGACCATAGGGTTTACTAACTTGCTCAAATGTGTAAAAAACTTGTTTAATAATTTCAAAAAATCTTAACTATAAAGTTATTGGTTAATTATACTGCGCCCTGTCGGCAGTACAAAAACGACACATTGAGTACCATACAAAATTAAAAATTAAAAAACCTTAGGTACTTTTGGCAGGATCTTCTGTTTACATGTACAGGGTGGGCATACAAGCGAGGTAAGCGGCTGTATCTCAGGACCTGTACATCTAACAACAATGGAATTTTTTTCCTTAGTATAAAAGTGGCCATGAGAAAATTCTGGAAATTATTTTCAAGTTCCATATTTCACCGCTAGAGGGCGTAACTAAAAATTAAATAAGGAAAACGTATTATTTTCCGAAAACCCATATATTAGCCTATATTTTTGATAATACTGTTGGAAAGCCTAGAAAATTCTCCATTATTTTGGATTAAGGCTCATTGGCGTACGACCGATGGTAGGGGAGGAAGCTCTTGAAAGTGTAATTATTAAAATCGGTGTAAATTTTAAACCACTTATTCGATTTCAGCAAATTAAAATTTATTTGTAAGATAAATAGGGCTGTTTTAAATATTCGTTCTCCTTATCGCTCTACAGTTCCCAATAAAAGAGCTAGAGGGCGCAATTCGTAATAATTTCAGTTTTTTTCATTTTACTGCAAAAATTTAAACCGAACGGTATATTTTTTACATCATATTTAAAAAGTAGATAAAATTTGCAAAAATATTGTGAAAACCCGACGATGATATCTTTGCTCGTTTTAAACTTATAGCGAATTAAAGTTTTTTTTACGCGCAGAGTCAAAACTTATGTACCGCCATCTAGCGTTCAAAAACAAAAGAAATTTTCAAATAAAATTTTTTCAAACGTCAAGTATTTATTAGATGCTTTTAATTCTTGTCAATTTGGTATCAAAATATTTTTTGCGCGATTTTTTTGCAAAATGCCTCTTACAAATGATGAAGCTGTTGATATGATTGCGGTTTTCTTCGAGTGCTTTCAAAATGCAGCAATAGCTAAAAGACAGTATGCCATTCGGTATCCAGATCGCCGTCATTATGGCAGAAGAGTATTTCCACGCTTGGTACAGCGACTACGCGATACTGGGAATTTTAGTCGGCCCAGATATAGAAGGCGTCGCACTACTGGAAGAACGGAAGAAAACATTTTAAGGCTACACCCCTACCATATAATCCTACACCAAGCCTTAAACGAACATGATTTTGAGCGCAGAATTGATTTTTGTCAATGGATGCTAGCAAAGATTCGCGAAAACAGGCATTTTTTGTCACAGATTCTGTGGACCGATGAAGCTACTTTTAGTAGCGATGGTAGAGTTAACAGGCATAATATGCATTATTGGTCGGCTAAAAATCCCCACTGGATGCGAGAAGTCCAGCACCAAGGCCGCTGGAGTGTAAACGTGTGGTGTGGCATTATCGGAACGAAAATTATTGGTCCTTTTTTTTTGATGGCACATTAACCGGTAATATTTTTTTGGATTTTTTATTAAATGCTTTGCCCATTCTAATGGAAGATTTGACATTGGAAGTGAGCCGGACCATGTATTTCCAATTGGACGGGTATCCAGCACATTTTTCCCGTTTCGTCCGGGACCATATTAATAATTATTTTCAAGGGCGCTGGATCGGAAGGGAAAGTCTATTTCCTTGGCTGGCCAGGTCACCCAATTTAACATGCCTCGACTTTGACTTATGGAGTCGTTTAAAAGATATTGTGTACCAAACTCCACCCACAACTAGACATGATATGGAAAACAGAATCCGTAATGCCATTAATCAATTATCAGCTCCTGAAATCGAAACAGCAGTTTTATCCACCCAAAGAAGATTGGAAGCTTGTTTGGAATGTGATGGAAAGCAGTTTGAACATCTATCGAGGCATTAGGAACCTAATATGTTTGGGTTTAAAATCGGTCCTTTTCAGGACCATCATTTAAATATAAAGGGAAATTCGTTAATAAATAATTATCCTAAGAAAATCACATAATCATCCTTTGATGCTGTGATCTATTAGTTTTAGTATTAATTTATTAATTATGATAACAGGATGTATCTTATTAACAGCATGAGAAATCAACTATAATAATGTTAATTAGATATTCTAGGGCCGAACGCTAGATGGCGGTACATAAGTTTTGACTCTGCGCGTAAAAAAAAACTTTAATTCGCTATGAGTTTAAAACGAGCAACGATGTCATCGTCGGGTTTTTGCAATATTTTTGCAAATTTTATCTACTTTTTAAATATCATGTCAAAAATATACTGTTCGATTTAAATTTTTGCAGTAAAATTGAAAAAAACTGAATTATTACGAATTGCGCCCTCTAGCTCTTTTATTGGGAACTGTAGAGCGATAAGGAGAACAGATATTTAAAACAGCCTTATTTATCTTGCAAACAAATTTTTATTTGCTGAAATCGAATAAGTGGTTTAAAATTTACACCGATTTTAATGATAACACTTTCAAGAGCTCCCCCCACCCCTACTATCGGTCGTACGCCAATGAGCCTTAATCCAAAATAATAGAGAATTTTCTAGGCTTTCTAACAGTATTATCAAAAATATAGGCTAATATATGGGTTTTCGGAAAAAAATACGTTTTCCTTATTTAATTTTTAGTTACGCCCTGTAGCGGTGAAATACGGAACTTGAAAATAATTTCCAGAATTTTCTCATGGCTACTTTTATAATAATAAAAAAATTCCATTGTTGTCAGATGTACAGGTCCTGAGATACAGCCGCTTACCTCGTGTACTTCTAGAAATATTTTGGTCACATGTTTTTACCGAGCATGCCCGATGATTTTTAAGGAACTTTGATATGTACAGGGTCATTCCGTATATATTGACACATATGCTTGCGGCTTTATTATTAAAAATATGAAAAAATTCTAAAGAGAAAATGTTTATATTTTCACCTGAACTTTTCAAAAATCCTATTAGAAAAAACAAAAGACCATCGTAAATCCAATATTTTTCCACAAGTTGCATTTTTTAAATGTATATTATAAGAGATTCAAATAGAACTCATTTTCAAAATATATAGTTTTATACCATTTCAATGAGGCGTTTGGGACATATTTTTAGGTCTAAAAATTAATGTTTAGATCCAGCTTGCCGTGGATAAAAGATGAAATTACATAATTGTTCTCATTTGACATGCCATATTGCTGTACTTTATTTTGTTATCACCCGATAATGATTTATATACCAAGGAAGAAATATGTTGATTTTTACGTTTATTTCACAAAAATATTTTAATGCATACAGGGCGCACCAAGAATATGGGCAACTACAACCCAATTTGAATATCGAAAGGGGATTTCGACTCGAAAATTAGTTAAAAGAAAGCCAAGAGTAGTTCAAAAACTATAGATGAAGAGTTAGACATTCTATTGTTTTTTGAAGGTAGTTAGACCTACTAAGGTTTTAAAAGTTTTTAATGTTGTATTTTTTTAGAACATCCAACCCGTTCCATTGAAGGTGCTCATAATTATTTAATGGTATTACACGAAAAAAAATCAAAAAATCTCTTAAATCACATGATTATTATCCCTACAAGATCTTGCCTGTGCAAAAACTAGATGATGAGCATAGGCGTCAACGTGTTTTATACTGTCAAGAAATGCTTAGGAGGAAAAATGCTAGCCCCAATTTTTTTGAAAAAATATTATGGAGTGATAAAGCAACATTCACCACAGCAGGAGTTTTTAATAGGAAAAATACCCACGTATGGGCTTCAAGCAATCCTTATAGTATTGCGGAAATAAAATTCCGAGGCCGGAAAAATTGTTTGGTGCGGTTTACTAAGGAATAAAATAGTGATTTATATTACGTAATTATATTATATGAGATTTCCCTCATTGGACAAATATATTTGGAGTTTCTTGAAAACAAAATAGAAGCTCTTTTAGAGAACTTGTTAGTCAGAGAATACTCACAGGTAGTTTGGCACCAAGACGGAGCCCCGTCACATAACATAGCCCCTGTGACAGAATTTTTGAAAAACCGTTACGACCTCTTAAATTACATTTTAAATGGTGTGAATAAATTGGAAAATGATTATATAGACCAGTGGTCGCCAAACTTTTTAATGTGTTAAGCTACTTTCATAATTTTGGAATAAATAGTGAGCCACCTACGTAAGCCAACCTAAATTAAATAAAACACCGGTATATTCGACGTATATGTTTCTATTTCACTAATACGTTCTAATAAACTAATGACTTATAGTACTTATAGTACTATACCTATCCTATTACATAACTCATAAATACATCCATATTTATATCTACCAATGATACCAAAATTTTAACGCAGCCACAATGGCATGTTACATACGATTGAATGTGAATACAATTAACAAGAAAGTAATGCACTATTTTAAGCAAAAACATGTTCAGATAAAAAATACAGGACATGTTCAATGAGAAGGTTAACATTCAGTCTCATCAATATTTTTTAATCTTTGGAGCATGATTTGATACAGCCATTCGAATACAATTAGCCAAATGTTTATCTGTAATTCGATTGCGGTATTTGTTCTTAATTAACTTCATATTGGAGAAAGAAGATTCACACAAATATGTTAAACTAAATAACGCTTTAACTTTCAAGACAACACGACATAGAACCAAATATTTGTCTTTACTTACTAAAGCCCAGTTACATTTTGTATTTAAGACTAACAAATGTAAAGCTAAGTCATTTTGAAACGTGATCACTTCCATTTTAAAGTTCTCCTTTAAGTTAGACACTATTTCCATATGATATTTACTGTCATAGGGCTTAAATAAATTTTAAGTTATATTTTCTGAAAGAATAGGAAAATGCTTGGTGTCGCGGTTTCTTAGGTTTTGTTTCCAAAACTCAAGTTTTTTTCAAAAATGCATTAATATTAGAAATCATTTCCGCTAGTTTTTTGTCTTTTTCTGAAGCTGCAAGTTAAGCTTATTAAATTTTTCTGTAATGTCCACACGAAAACCAAAATCTCTAAGCCAGATTGAATTTTCCAGTTTCGGAATCGGTTCATCGCGCTGTTTGAAAAACTGGACTATGGCAGACAGATCATCATTAAAACGTTTCAGCACTCGTCCTCTGCTTAACCATTGGACTTCAGAGTGAAGAAGTAGCTCTCCGTATTGACAGTCAATTTCAACTGCCGGTTTTGAATAGTCTTCTTTGTAACGCTTGAGCTCTAATCTTGTTCACAATTTTTACCACCAATTTTATTACGTTTTTTAATTTAAGAAAATTTTCACATAATGCTTGCTAATGTATAATACAGTGGTAACTAAGAAATTGTGAAAAACTGCCATCGTTACGACGTAACGCCACCAGACCCTTGTCAAGCCTCCATTTTCGATATTGGAATTTTCTCAGATGAAATAAGATTTTTGAAATGAGAAAGCACATCCAGTTCAGTATGTCCTTTTAGTGGAATAAACTCTAAAAGATCTTCTTTAATTGTAAAATCACTAAAAACCATCCTGATAAATAAGGCCATCTGGGAGGTGTCAACCACATCTGTTGATTCATCCATTTGCAGTAAAAAATAAACACAGTTATCTAAGTAACTTTTTAACTGCGAAAAAATATCATTGCTCATTACTTCTACTCGTTTCATCACTGTATAAGCAAAAAGTTGCATAGATTTTATAGCAGACACTATTTTGTTCTTATTTCTAAAGTTGGCAAATAAGGAATCTGCAGCTTCTAAAACAGAGGTATTACATAGCAAACATACATTTTTACCTTTAACTTCTGTAAAGAAGTATTGTTCTTCCCATTCCGAATGGAAATGGTATGTCTTTTACTTTAGGTCAACTCTAACGAAACTGCTCCGTGTTTGTACGTTCAGTATTAAACTGTGCGCAATATCGCCGCGCGTTTGTATATACAGGGTGTCCCAGAATATGTGGGCATTCTCTCGAAATCTAATAGAAAACCCAAAAATATTATGACAAGTTCCCATAAACTTTTTTCCTACGAGCCTTCCCTACGGAGATACAGGTACATAACGGACGACCCTGGAAATCGTTTTTTTTTTTAATAAGTTTTAAAATACTAGGCGTAATTTAATATTTTTTTAATACGAGGGTTACAAGATAAGGCTTTTTAAAATGAACCCAATAAATCATATTTGGCTTATTTAGTTTGCCAGGGACGGACTAGCTCTGACACAATAATAGCATTTAACACCCTGTATGATAAAGGCTCAACAATATTATTTTTTGATAGCTTTAACCTTAAACTAAAAAAATGGTATTCTTAATTGACATCGATAAAAGCAACTTTTTACGAGAAATAAAATATCATGGTTGGTAATTTTTTTTACATTATACAGGGTGTTTTCTAATTGTACGTCAATATTTAAGGAGGCAATTTTTGGGTTTATTTAAAGAAAAAAAAACTTTATATGAACGTATGTCCTACACGTCTTAACTTTTAAGATACAGGTTAGTAATATTTTTCAAAATAAATAATTTATTAATAATATCTGTAATACCACTTTAGATTTTTTAATAAAATTTGGCATACAGGTACTATGTATCAAGAAGCATTTTTTAGTGTACCACATTTTTTTTATTTGCCAAAATAGTCAGGTTAAATTCTGTACGAACGCCACTATCACTACTGAGAGACAATTATTATTTCAATGTTTTAACGATTTCATACCAAGTTATGTTCTACTTTTATTTTTTAGCGACTGTAAAGAAAGGATACGTAAACTTCTTATCGTGATTTATTGTGCATGATTATTCGTCAGGGGCACTTCCTTTAAATTTAAATTTTTTTGAACCAAGTTGCCACACTTAAAGCCCTGTTGAAAAATTAGTTCAAGCTATTAGTGTGGCAAGGAGCTGAAAAGTCGAAAATTCTTCATATGATTACAATATTTATTTAACTTTTTCGAAGGTCGCTACGCCACTAGTAACATTAACCATTTACCTTATTTTGCTATTTTTTAAAAATTTATTATCAAAAATTTGTCAAGAGAAAGGCATTCTCATTGGAGATTGTATATTTGCATATATTGTCTTGAGTTGCTGATACGCCCCATTGGCGTATCACGCCATATTATGCGGAGTTGAAATTGAGTAAGAATGTTTGTAAAATAAACACTTGTATACAGTTACTATTTGTCGTGTCTTAATTAGCAATAGTTATTTTACAGGACGTCCAAACCTTAATTTGCACCCATTGTTTTTCAGTTTATATTTAGTCGACAGCAGAGTCAGTAGGTAACTACTTAAAGTGCGGAAGCGTAACGATTAACGTTTTCCCACCAGTCACAAATAAGAAAATTATCCAATTCGCTCTTCGGACTCGTGCGCCAAACTTTTCTTACATGACTTATACTTAGTTATAATAACTAATATTTAATAACTAATTATTAACCGTATTGCTCTGTTAGGAAATGCATCATACAGTTTTCCATTAAAGGTTTTTATAGTACATTAAAAAAAAGGATTGTAAATTTACAAAATGGTTTAATATATTATAGTTTTATTCCTTTTTTGTTTTAGTGGTTGTGGTTTGGTTACTTTGGTAGTAGTAATAATTGCATCTGTTGTTGAAGTTTTAACACAAAATCGAAGTAACAAAATACGGCCCAAAGATACAGAAGCAGAAAATAATAATAGTAGTAGTAAAAACATGTATGCACAAAGCAAAGAAATGATAATGAGTGAAAAAGAACATTTTAGGAAACAAAATAGTAAGTATATGAACTAAAATAACCAAACTACTGCTCAATTTAACTGCACCTGAACATTTTTTTAGTAAATTCTGAATTGTTATTACTCTTAAACAAATTAAAAAAAAACAAAATGAGCGGATTTCACCGTTTTGTAGGAACACTTTTTGAGAAAGGTACCAATTCCAATTTTTTAAAAGTTTTCCTATTTTTATTCCATCGGGCGTAAAAGAAGTATCCGCTCCGTTTTCCAAATTATTTTTTTTCAAAAAATTGATTTCTTTAATATTGTCCTTTCTGTATTTAACGCTTTACTGCAGCGTAATTTTTTCAGGTGGTTTTAAATGTTTATAAGTATCCTTTAAATAGTCAGTAAAAATTTTATTTCGATAAATAACGTGTCAGTAGCGCTGTAAAAATAATTAAATTTTATTACGCTACATATTCTGTATTCAAGTTTCAATT
>JAHBCN010004171.1:0-66731 GCA_019359885.1 Listronotus oregonensis | reverse complement strand
GGGAAGATTTTTAATTATTACTGACTCTCTTAGTGCACTTAATAGCTTCCAGAAAATGTACAGTAAAAACTCAATAATAAACATAATTAAAAAACTACTTCATGACCTCGCAGTTGCTGGAAACTAAGTTAATTTTATATGGATTCCTTCACATATTGGTACTGTTGGCAATGAGAAAGCAGACAGAGCAGCTCGTTGTGCGGTCCAAATTCCAGAGGCAAAGGTTGTGCATCGACTGACACCAACTGACGCTAAACAGTTTATTAAAAACCACATTACCAGTGCGTGGCAATTAAAGTGGAACCATTCGGCTACTTAACTTCGCAAAATAAAAGACACACTGCTACCCTGCCAGAGAAATAGAGAAGAGGAGAAAGCGCTTCAATCTGCGCGAAAAGTCTAATATAGGGCGCCGCCATGGTTGCTTTCGCTTGTCATTTGTCATCATTTGGGCTTGTCATGGCATAATCTTGTTTGTAAACAAAAATTTAATTATAATGGTTTTGGATGAATAATATTACGTTTTATGAATAAAATTAAAATTTTAAGATGAAAACATGTACCATTATTAAACAGTATACTATGCAGGTGAATAATTTGTATGAATTCCAAAATATTTTGGGTTAGAAGTTTTTTTTCAAAAAGCTCGTAATATTGAAATCCTAATAAGTGTTTTTGAATTTTTTAGTAAGAATAAAGAAAGCAGAATACGTTATAAATGTGCATATAATATATATTACAATTTTTTAATGTAAAGGGTAAGAAGATCCAGGTGACTTGGCAGTAATTTTTTTTTTTAAAGAAACGATAAATGGAAATGCTAAAATCGAAATACCAACTTGTTTACCCAAAGAAGCTTTAATAATTTTATCCAATAACTGCAGTGCTGTCAGTAAACATATCTTTTTAATAGATTCTTTAAAAGTCAAGTAAAGGCCTCTGTTATTCAAAATTGGGTAAGTTTTCGCACTTTTTATGTAAGTGCCCGAAGGTGTTTTTAGAATTTGGTGTGTACAAAAAGTGTAAACTAATTCTGAATAACAACCAGACCTAAAGTTACAATAAGAGAATATAGAAAAAAAAATGCATACAATAAAAAAGACATCCTAAAGAACTTTTCAGCGAGAACAACATGCAATATTGAAAATGGCATTTTATTTAAAATAAATAACAGTAAAGAAGTGTTTTAATTATACACTGTATTTTATGTCAAATGTTTTTTTTTTGTATTAAGGAGTAAATTTACTTTAAGAAATGACACTGGCAATACATGTGTTCCCAATGGAAAACTTTTATTTTATAAAATGGTTGTTAAATTATATCTATAATCGTATATCATCTTAAGCAGGTGATCATAAGTGTGAGTTTTTTTCTTTCTATGAAAATTATAAAAGGAAGGTCCTATATATTAAAAAAAATACATGCTATATATTAATTTTTATATGCGCTGTGATGATACTAACCTCTTAACTTATGTCACTAGTAGCGTAGCGCCATCGATCTAATGGGGGGGGTTTTCAAAATTTTATACAAAAATTTTCAAACAAGTTTATTAACAATGATAGTATAATATTAAATCTTAAATTAGGTTATGTATTGAAAAATATAAACGCACATACACACACAGACGAACAGACTTTTTTTGACCCAAACAACTTTATTTTTGATGAAATCCGGAAAAGTTAAATTTTTTATTGGAAAACTAATATCTTTATACTGTTGTATGAAGAGGTAGATCACTTTGGTTGTAATACTTGTATATGTATTCAGATATACCGAGACAACCAACTTCACGACGCCATTTTTTCAGTAGAAGCTCTGTGATAATTGTTTTTTATGCTTCTCAAATTTTCGAGTGTTTTTTTCCGTTGAAAATTTGGTAACCACAAGTTGTCCAAGCTTCTCTTTATCTACACCAGCCGATTTATCAGTAGGAGTGCATAAAGCACAAATTTACATTAAGCGCCATCTTCAGTGCCAGAATATGCTCGCCACTTATACTTTCCGAGCCACTGAAATTGAAATTTTAAATTTCTGTCTCCACTACTGGGAAAGTTGAAGTCTATCTGTGGAACCCACACCGTATTTAAATATTTATTTTCTCTTTTGGAGTACACAAATTCTCGTTTTTAAGATAGTAATATCATTATTATTATAAACATTGGGAGTAGGTAACTTTCTTTTCCTGTCATATCACTACAACTACCCCAAAATAAAAAAATAGTTTAAAGTTTTTGAACATTGTAAGGACATTGTACTCAATCGAAATTCATGGAAACCCATTTCCACATTTCAAGTGAATAATTTAATAAATAAAATATTTTTAAGTATTTAACCACTCATTTCAACCATTTACAACTCCCGAGTTTCTGGCGAGAACGAAAAATACAATTGACCCAAGTTGGACTAAAATTCATACAGACAGACAGTTTCTTATACTTAATACGAAACCTCAATTACATCATCACGCCAAACATTAAGCACTTTGTGCTGATTTTGTACTTTGATCCGTAACGATTATTTCTAAATTTGATGCCTGTCTTGTCTTCATTGTGTTCACTTAACTTTTTTTTCAAAAACATTTAGCAGTGAACTTTAATTTGATCGTTTTGCCATTTTTCTTCAAAAGATTATCACTAGCCAACTAAATCTGCATTAAAAAGTAGCTTTACAATCGCATACACCGTCGATACACCTGTACTGCCTGACCACGTACCACACTTTTGCCCTTTTCCGCCAGCCGGGGGTTAATTTTTTGTCTCATGGGGGGGGTTTTAACCCCTAAACCTCCCCCGCTACGCGCCTGATGTCACTTGTTTTATTTAGGGTTATACCTTTTTAAACAATGCTCAGGTCGGCGCAATTCCCTATATTTTTTTGGAGACTTTTTTTTCAATACCTATACTCCTATTGTTTTAGTTTTCAGAATACAACCAGATATAGTCCTTGCCTTTGTAGCTTATTTTCTCAAATTTTTTAAAATCATTTTTAGTCAAGAATAGGTTTTTTTTTGACAATTATTGTAAAATTGCGAACATGAGTTTCTGTTTCCTGTTAAACTAATCTTATTATATTGTATAATTTAAGAGAATTTTTATCGATGATTAAATATTGTAGATCACACACACATTCTAATTGAACAAATTATTTCATAATTAGTTTATATTTAGGCTGCTGCAGAGACAATTTGAATGATTAATACCATAATAATAGAGTTATATAGACACAATCATGGGCAAGTTCACACTCTCCCTCTAAGGAATAGAAAAGTGACATTCTTACACTTAATCCGGTAGGTTAGTTTGCTTAAACTATTGGGTTAACAATAAAACAAGATATCTTTATTAATAGGTTTTATTGACCATTAAATGGAATCAACTTGGTTTACTTATTTCTTATTCTTTCCCCTTGAATAGTTTTGGTATGGTGTTTCAGTGGGTACTTGGGTAGAAATGCCATCCAAAAAAAGGAAAGGTATAACATTTTGTCTTAAAATTTTTCCTTGTCCTATATGTTCACTATCCAGGAACTGTTTTGAACAAATGTATCTGCTAGCTGACCAATTGTTTATTTGCAGTATACTCAACCATTTTTTAACCAAAACTTTCTGTTTTGAAAATCTAAAATTAAAATATTACATGTAAATTTTGTTGCGCCTGCAAGTATGCCAAAATCAAGAGACCTAAACTATTATAATGTGTGTTATCTTATAAAATTACAATTAAACTATTTTAGCTTTAATTTTTCTAGGTTTTTATTTACCCAATAAAATATTTTCACTTTATAAAATGGGGTACTTACAAACGAAAATAATTTCTTTTGCTGTACTATATCTTTTAGAATTGGAACACAAGACATAGTTCATTAAACTAAATTAAAGCATTCATATTATAAATGAAACACTAAACTAAAATAAAACAAAAGATACCAAGCCATTAAAAGTCAAATCTAATCCAAAAAGTAAACAAAACATTTACGAAAAACTCTTGTTTATACGACAACCCTTTTTATTCCATGAGAACAACAAAAAAAAACAAAAATTATGTCAAATGTCAATTTTGATTTGACAAGTAGAAGCAACCATGGCGGCTTACATGCCGTCCTCGTAAAATTGGATGCGCAGTGGTCGAAGCGCTTTCTCCCCTCTTCTATTTCTCTGTACCCTGCCCTAATATCCCATTGCGACGAAAAGAACAGGTCTTATCTCTCGCTTAAAAATAGGACATACCAAATTAACCACAGTTATCTTATAACGCGATCAGACCAACCCCAATGCGAACAGTGCAAAACTCCTTTAAGTATACAACATCTACTTATGGACTGCCCTGGCTATAGTGCGGAAAGACAAGCATGTCAGATACCCCTGGACATTGTAAAAACACTTGGAAAAGACTGTGACTATAACAACATCATAAGATTCCTAACTACCACTGGTCTAATTAATGAACTTTAATTAAGAATTATAATGAATTAAGTTGCTAAATGTATGTTCAAAACCTAAAAGGTCTAATAATGTTTGGATTAATTTAATGTATGTGCGCAAATAACCCTAAGAGGTTGACGCGCCAATTAATTAAATAATTAAATAAATAAATAAATAAATAAATAAATACAGTCCATAGCTTCAAAATTTAAAAATTCCAGTGCCAGCAACAATTTTTTTTGGTTGTTGTATGTATCCAAAACTTTAAAGCCTTACTATATTTTGTGTAAAAATTGTATTTTTAGCAACATAAAAAGATAAAATATTTTTGATGCCGATAGTAGTTCTGTTTTATTGCTGTTAAGTTGTTTATGCTAAGAAAACAAAAATGCATTTCGGAAAACAGAAAATGTATTGTGTTTAAATATTTAACCATTGTTTATTTATTTAACATTTGTTGTAGAGTAACCTTGAATAATATGTGGTAAATGATAGTAAATTCTATAGAAGTTCTATAAAAGCGGAAAATATACTACTTTTTAAATAATTTTGAACAAGATTAGATTTCCTTATTTTGTATTCTTAATTTTCAGCTTTTTAGTTTAATATACTTTCTGTTTTGATTATTTAGTTAGATTTATTCAATATATTTATCTTATACGTAATATACGTTTTAAGGATATTATTGACATTGTCTACACGCCAAGCGGCGTAAATTAACATAAAATTGATGTATCAAAGAACAAATAAATTATTAAGAATATGACTCTGCACTCCCGCAGGAAAATATTCACTAGTAACACCATTAGAAGTAAAAATTATTTCCGGAAATTTTTTCGAGCTCACGAATATTTTTAAAATTATCCCGAGCCGAAAGCGAGGTATAATTTTCTTAAAATATTCGTGAGCGAGAAAGAATTTCCTGGCATAATTTGATTTCGAATGGTATTTGGTAAGAAAATTTTACACTAATAATTATTGACGTTTATAATAAAAAAAATATATTGATAGGGAAGCAATGAAAAAAAGCTCCCTCTCTGGTAAAATTGACATAGAAACTCCAGTTTCGGATGTAATATATCTTATATTACTTTCGAATATTGAGTTTATTTTACCTGGGATTTTACTAAAACTGATAGAAAATTGTATTTCAGCGATAAGTCTACCAAGGTTCTAGGTCTACTTGATAACATTTAACCTTTAAGGATGGTTTAAACTTTTTTTTTACCAATTTGAGTTACATAGAAGCATCAGTTTCGCATGTAATATATCTTATATTACTTTCGAATACTGAGATAACTTTACTAAAACTGGTGGAAAACTTTATTTCAGCAATAAGTCTAATAAGGGTCTACGTATACTTTATAACATTTAAGCTTTAAGGACGGTCCAATTTTTTTTCTACAAATTTTAGTTACATAGAAGCATCAGTTTCGGATGTAATATATTTTATATTATTTTCGAATACTGAGTTTACTTTACTAAAACTGGTAGAAAATTTTATTTCAGCAATAAGTCTACCATAGATCTATGCCCTATAAAACCTAGGCGTTAAAGATGGTTTAAACGTTTTTACCAATTTTGGTTACATAGAAACACCAGATTCGTATGTAATATATTTTATATGATTTTCTAATATTAAGTTTACTCTACTAAAGTTGGTAGAAAATCTTATTTTAGCAAAAAGTCTACCATGCATAGATAGATGCTATATTTCATAACACCTAAGGACGGCCCAAACTTTTTTTTAGCGTTTTTAATAACATTGAAACACTAAGAGTGAGCGTTTTTATAACATTGACTCTAGTTTACTAAAATTAGTAGAATGTTTTAGTAAAAATGTGTGGAAATTTATCAACACAAAGTCTTTACTATTGTATTGTTTTAGGTAATATGTATTTTAAAAACGCTTGGTTAAAAATAATACATATTGCTGATTATATTTTCATTTTTGAGCCATTTTATTGAATCTGTATTATTAAAATAGTTAAAAAGTATTTTATTTTTTTCTTTTTGCTATTTAGCATCTGGCAAATTACCGACTAATTATTATTGGTTTTATCTAGAAGGCTATGCTTATTTTGAAGACAACTGTTAACATGAATCTTTCTACAAAAGCTCTTTGTTAAACTTTTAGACTTGCCATTGATTGCACATCAAAAAATTAAGTGTTTTTTTTGGAATGAATAGTTTTGCAAAATATAACATTTGCATTTTATACAAACACATATCGGATGTGAAAACACATCACCGTACTATGCCCTCTTTGGAACAGCTCGTTGCAGAATACGACAGTGAATTAGAAGGGGATAATTTGTTCTCAATTGTGCAACGATTTCTTACTGAAAAATCAAGAAAATACAGATTGCTACAAAGACATGAATTAAACAAAATTGTTTCTAAATATTATCTGTATTATTTAAAACACAGGCATTTATTTAATAGAAGTTATCAATTGGATTATTTGCCTTTGAAAAATAAGGAAGTAGAAAAAGAATTGAAGGTACATTTAGAAATTGTTGCGAAATCGTTTGTCTCTAAGAAGTAAATAAATTATAATTTACTTACTGTTTAACTTTCTTTATTTCCGAGTTTTTTTTTTCAAATAATATAATATAAATAAGTCTAACAGAAAACGTTTTATAAAGTTGTATATTGGCAATTGTCACTTTTTTATGTTAAAAAATTTCCTCTATAATACCCTCCAGGGTACCCCAGGAAAAGAAAATATCCGAAAAAATACATAGGTTACCATGGTAACGTTGAGAAATGTATTTTATTGGTCGAAAAATGTTGGTGTGAAATTTTTGAAATAATGTAATATAGAAACATCTTTATACTTGAAAAAAAATGCGTTTAATGAAAACTAATGACAGAAGACACAACAATACGAAAATGTATGATTTTTTAGATAAGAATTTCTGTTTAAAATAATATTATAATAAATATTATATAACCTCATATTCTACAAATAATAAATCTTTTAGAGAATGGGCCACTAATATGCATCTCAAATCAGAAATAATTGCCTAATAGCACGCACTTTTGTTCACTAAATAAGATTCTCTTAATTACTTAGCATTGTTAGAAGCGCTTCAAAAATATTAAATGCTATACCACTAATTTTTTAGGTAAATTGTTACTTTATAGTTGAAACACAAATATGTTTGTGTGTAGTAGCTAAGTAATAATTAATGTTTATTATTCTAATTAGACAGCTAATTAACTTATTTTCTTGTTTTTTTAATTTTTATAAATGAGTGGTTTTTGTTACGTAAATGTACATTAAAATGAAAGAAATATTTTGCAAAATAAAAAAAAATAATAATTAGATTTTTGTACTTAATTTAGCGTCTTAAATAATATTTATGTAAAATTCGTAAGAAGATTAAGAAAACGTAAAGATTGTCAGTTTTTGGTACAGCATCTATTACTATTTTAATGGAGCTTTTTTTTACCCCTTAAAACATGTCCTTATAAAAAGCAAAAATGTGGGAAATAAAACTAAAATAAATTAATTTTGAATTCCATCCTTCTTTCCTGCCAAAACTTTATACAGGGTGTCCGGAAAAAGGAGGCCAATCCGTCGGCCACATATAGGGTGGACCAAAATAATGCAACTTTCTTTATGAGATTTTTTAATTGGGCTCTCGGTATTCAATATACAGGGCGTCAAAATGAGAAATATAAATTCGTTTTTTTGAAGTAAGTCGAGTGTTTCATAAGATATTAACTTAAAATTTGGTGTGAGGGGGTTTTTTGAAACGAGAAATTGAAATAAGTTCACGAATTCGCTATACCTTGCAGAGGGCGCCACCTGCGGTATATTGCATGTGTTAAAAATACCAAAACTTTTTTGTACCCCTGTATAATAAAGTTCTAGTAAAAAATTCTAATTATCCAATCTTTTCTTGTAAAAAAAGTATACTTAGTAAATGTCGGCCTGAGAATCCGTTTATTAGATATCTTAATTTTAAAATCTAGATAATTCTTTCTAAACAAATTGGCTGACCTCGGGCACCAGTAACTTTTTACGTACTGTCAAAGTGGCAAATTTAAACGCTTTTAACGCTCTTAACAAGCTTCTCAATTACTCCTAAAATAAATCTACATTTTTTAATTAAATATTTGTATTTGGTGTGTTTTCTTACAACTTATAAAACCATAATGGCTCATAGACCAAGAAATGTACTCTTTTCCGAAATGGCGGATATGGTTTTGATGTTTGGTAACTTTTAAATATTATATAATATAAACAGTAAATATCTGTCAATTCTCAACTAGGAAAATGTGACTCCAATGCTAGTTTAGCCGCTAGACGCTATGCCCAGACATTCCCAAACTGATTTCATTCCAAAACAAAATATTTTTTAAATTTGATTAACCGCCTAAGGGAGACTGGAAGTTTCAGCGAAAGACGGAAGGGTAATTTCGGCCGACCACGTGCGGTTCAACCAGGGCAAGAGGAAGAAATTTTAAGAATTGTCGAAGAAACACCAAACATTAGTACTAGGGTTTTGGCTGAACGGGTGAGAAATATTGGGAAAACCGAGACACATAATATTTTACGGAGTCACCAACTTTACCCATTTCATCTTCAAAAAGTACAGGGTCTTTTACCCGACGATCCCGAGACAAGACTTGTTTTTTGTAGATGGTTATGTGAAATAAATAACAGAAATGTGGATTTTATAAGAGCGATTCTGTTTACTGACGAAGCCACGTTCACGAGAAACGGCAAAATATCCATAACGCAGACATATGGGCTGAAGAGAACCCCTAGGGCCATAGTTGAGACACATCATCAAGTAAATTTTAAAGTCAATGTGTGGGCAGGTGTTGTGAATAACTTTCTTTTAGGACATGTCATTTTACCAGGTAATTTGGCTGGTGATTCATTTCTGTTGTTTCTACAAGAAATACTGCCCGATTTGCCTCTAAATTTAAGAAAAAATCTTTGGTTTCCCCTTGGCGGTGCTCCGGCTCATTTTTTCTATAAATGTTAGGAAATATTTACATCAAGTATTGCCTAATCGCTGAATTGGTCGGGGTCGAGATGCTCCTGTTCCGTGGCCACCCCGTTCGCCCGACCTTACACCTTGGGATTTTTCAGCCTGGGGATGTATGAAAGACTTTGTGTATATGGTTTCAATTTTGAACGAGAATCAATTAAGAGAAAGAATCATTGCAGCTGGAGAGCATTTCAGGTTGAAACCAAGTATTTTTTAAAGCCTTAGATTTTCTTTAATAAAGAGGGCTCGTATGTGTATACAAATGAATGGAGGTCACGTAGAACAAATAATTTAGGGTCATTATTCTATGATTTTTATTATAATAAGTAATTTAGCATTAATTTAGAAAAAATATTTTACGTTTATTTTGTTAACTTGTTAAAATGTATCTAGATTTTAAAATTAAGATATCTAATAAACGGATTCTCAGGCCGACATTTACTAAGAATACTTTTTTTACAAGAAAAGATTGTATAATTAGAATTTTTTACTAGAACTTTATTATACAGGGGTACAAAAAAGTTTTGGTATTTTTAACACATGCAATATACCGCAGGTGGCGCCTTCAATTTCTCGTTCCAAAAAACCCCCTCACACCAAATTTTAAGTTAATATCTTATGAAACACTCGACTTACTTCAAAAAAACGATTTTATATTTCTCATTTTGACGCCCTGTATATTGACTACCGAGCGCGCAACTAAAAAATGGCATAACAAAAGTCGCATTATTTTGGTCCACCCTATATGTGGCCGGCGGATTGGCCTCCTTTTTCCGGACACCCTGTATAAAAAAATATATGAATATTTACTTATTTTTAAGTTGTGCTATAATTTTGGTTATTTTTTTCTTTAATTTAAAAAAATCTCCGAATATTTGTATTATAATTTTGCAAAAAAAAAGATTCGAAGAAAAATGTTTTTATAGTGTTTTGCCTTTAATTACATAATACCTAGTTCAAAAAGATATTTATTTGTTTTACCATTTTAATTTATGTTTTGTTTTTATATAATGAATTTGGTGTTTGTTTTGAATTATTGTTTTTTAATTTTCTGTATGCTTTAATGCTTAATTTATCGTTCTGATATACAAAAAATATTAACATAATAAGGCGGCAAAAATATATTAGCCTATTTGCGGCAAAAAGTTTAATCCGGTCATGCTTATTTGTATGTTCTTATATTTCTTATTTTAATATATATTTTTTAAATTTTCTAAAGAGTTTTAAATAAGGTTTGTGTTTAATACCTTTTAACGGACTACTACTTTATTTATATTTAGAAATCTTTATTAAATTAGTTGCAAATTGGGCAAAGTGGCTAAAATAATATCTTATAATTCGAATAATAAAAAATATTACAACATTAGGGTCCTAAACCCTAGTTGAATAAATTGCATTTTGCAGTAAGTTCTCAAAAAATGTTGAAAAAAAATGATCAAAAAAAAAATTTTTTTTCGGAAATCCCCTCAAAGACAAATCTAAGTTTCGAAAGAATTTTGTATTTTTTTTCGTCAATTTGATAAAATTTTATTGTCAAAGCCCAAATTTCGCAAAATATTTTATGTTTTTGTAAAAATTATATTTTTGCAAAATTTGGGAATCAACAATAAAATTTATGTAAATACACGAATAAATAGAAATAGAGGATTTGCTCTTAAGAGTCCAATTTTTTTAAGGGGGGATCCAAAAAAAAACCATTTTTTAAACCACCCCAACCAAAAGGGTAAAAAAAGTAAAAACTCCCCTTTAAATTACTTCCCCTTGCAACCGAAAAGAAAATCTCCCATTTTTTTGCACCCTGTACTCTAGAAATCAATAATAAAAACACCATATCGATTTATTAGTGACAATTTAGATCATTAATTTATAATGTCATTGCCAAAACTGAACAATTTTATACGGGAATTTGAAAAAGAATCCTAGCATTTCTTTTTAGTTTACAGCTAATTCCAATACATGCACTCACAGTTACGCAAGACAATAAAACAAATTTGTCTACATTTAGAAATCAATTTATGACGAAAATATCAGGATTTAATCAAATGCTCAAATATTCCTCCATTAACTGCCAGACAATAACATAAACGATTATAAAACTCATTTCTTACGTTGGCTAGTTGGTAAATCAATATTCTGGCACATTCAGCGGAAACAGCATTCCTAAGCTGGTCTAAATTTTCATATTTTTTATTGGTATAAAGCTTAGTTTTTAAATGTCCCCATATAAAAAAATCGTTTGGCGAAAGATCCGGAGACCTGGCTGGCCAAGATATTGCGTGGTTCGGGCCTATGATGTCGTTATTAAATGCGTTGTTCAAGTATTCGCGCACAGCTCTGGTACTGTGTGCTGGGCAGCCATCCAGTTGATACCAAATCTCTTGATTTTCACGAGCAAGGTTGTTCAAAGCAGGCAAAATTTGTTCCTCTAAAAGTTCCAGAAAGAAACTCCGCATTCAAATTTCGGTCAAGGAAAAATGGTCCAAGGATATGGTGGTCGAAAATTCCCGCCAAAACATTATTTTTTTGTGGATATTGAGTCCTTGGGTAACAATTCGCATATACGGTTTTCTGCTTTTTTTTGGATTTTATGAATTTTTTTTAATAAAATTACATTTAAGTATCCTTTGGGATAGCAAATATACTACCGGAGAAGAGAAATTGTTTTTAAATTTTTTTGTTTTTCAACCAAACAAACTTACTGGATCTTGGAGTGAATTTGAGTGCTGGGCGGGGTAAAAACGTATAAATTGATAATTATTTAGTTAAACATAACACACAGAAACCGAAATCTATTGACAAAATACGCAGAAAATCGGGAAAAACAACTTTTAATTTAAATTAAAAAAAATATAGGTTAGAAATAAATCTAATATCTGATAACACATTCTTCCTACATTGTCAAATTCAAAATAAGTATCAACAGTGTTGCCGGACTTAATAATTTTCGGCCGTCAAATTTTGATATTCTGGTTCGGTCTAAAATATAATTGGGATAAATAAAAAGCTGCTTTGCTTACCAAAACTAACCATGACCGACTAGGGGCTCTTGAGTTTGTCTAAACAGTTGGTCATGGTTAATTTTGATTAGTTAAAGCGGCTTTTTATTTTCCCAATTATATTTCAGACTTGAAAATGCGGAACGTATTCGAAAGACCCTGATTTGGCAACACTGCACGCTGACGTTCCTTGTCATAATGGGGAGTTTTCGCATTATATGGAGAAAAAACAATGGTAATTTTAAATTTTCAAATTAAAATAAAAAATATTAAAACATATAATTTCTCTTCTCCGGTAGTATATTTGCAATCCCTAAGGACACTGGAATATGACTATATAAAAATTTTACCATATAATCCAAAAATAGAAGAAAACCGTATATGCAATAATTACCAGTCCTTGTCTCAACAAATTGATTTTGGTTTCCGTTACTCCAGTACCGGCAATTTTGAATGTTAAGTTCGTTGTTCAATGTAAAAGTGCATTCGTCAGTAAAGCAAATATTTTGTAAAAAACCTCTGTCGGGGTTTTTTCCTCTCCATCATCTCAAAGCAAAATTCCTGTCGTCGTATTTCGTCTCCGTCTCTTAATTCTTGCTGTCTTTCGTACTTGGAAGCGTGGTATTTACATGTTTTTAAAATTCGAGAATTGTGGTGTGGTCTTGTCCAGTAATGTCCTCCCGTTGTCTCGTGCTAATGTTTCCTTCGGCCTCCTCTACACAAAGTATCACGTCTAAATCCCCCCCGTTTTGTACAATTTGTCTCTGATTTTCACGTTGATTTTCCCTTCACATTTGCAATTATTGATTACTGGCCTGTAGTTTAAATTTTCTATCGTCCCTTCTATTGTTGATTTACTTGGTATTGGCTTATTGGGAAAATAGGCTGCAAACATGTCCCCCTACTCTTCGATAAGTATTTCCTTTATAAAACTATATTATAAAGTGATTTTCTTGATTTAAGTAGTTCATTATTTAAAAATGATGTGACATTCTGACAACTTGAGAGTAAGAGGTTAAAAAAATTTTCTGGATTTTATTATAACTTCTAATAATACAGGCGAAAAGAAGATAGGAGATTCGTAACTTATTTTAGCATTTATCTCTTAGCTGGCGGACTGAAAAAGGCTGAAAGTACACTGGGTACAACTTTTCGTGCTCAAAAAAAATCCTTATAATATTTTCTTCTAAAATAATTAGGGGAGCCAATATTGGATCACTTCAAAATTAACATGGGATTCCCTATGTCCCGCTCGACGGAGCAAGACCCGGTATACAAAATAATCTAAACATTAATTATTTAAACTCGTACAAACTGGTGGGAGTACATATTTTATTAGAATATCTCCTGATGTAATCAATTTATTTGTATTATGCGCAGCTGCAACAAGAGAAATAAGTCATTTACAAAAATAGATATGATGCATAAATATTCTGCAAATAAAGCTTATTTTATTATAAACCCATAAGGGTATTAATTTTACTGATAAAATGTATATACAAAGTGCGTCACGTTAGAATAATATTGATTGGGAAATATTCCATAGCGTAGGATCTTGTCAACTTTTTTAAGCTGTGGGTATCGCAAGTTTTTGGGAGATAAGGACAAATAAGTAACAAGAAAATTGGAATTTTAATTTGCCATAATTCATATTCACTTTTATTTATTATTTTGGTAAAACTTTGCTTATCGGACACCAAGCAGAGATTAGGATGATTAGGAGCAATTTATAAATTACGTCACACAAATGTCACGATTTTTTGACCCCCCTCCCCGTCTCTGTCACAACTCGTCACATTTGTGAGACTCCCTCCCCCCTAGTGTGACATCAAACATTTTGAAATTTTACATATAAAAAAAAATCAAAACCTATATAAATAATAAGCATATAGAAAAAAAAAATTTTATTTTTTTACATTTTTTGGGTTTTTTCTTAAATTTTTATTGCCTAAAACTAAAATTTTCACAAAATGTCAAATTTTTAACCCCCCTCCCCTTTTGGGTAAAAGTCAAATCCCCTTAAAACTTTTTCCCCTTATGAAATATTTTTTGGGCCTTATTTTGATTAGAGGTTTCGCAATAAAAAGGGAAAATTTTTAAAACCTTTCTTTTAAAAAAAAATTAAATACTTTCAATTTAAACTAACCCAATTTTACAAATTTTTTTTCTTTTTTTAAAAAAACTAATACCATTAATAATATTAAAAATAAAATTTTAAATATTTTTTTTATTTTTATAAAAAAAAATAATATATTATAAAAAAAAAATATATATATATATATATATATATATATATATATATATATATATATATATATATATATATATATATATATATATATATATATAATATATATATATATATTTACATCCGAGTACCATCGTATATGCCGTATATTTTACACTTTGAGATTACGGCGTCCGTACATTATACTACCCTGGCGGCGTCTTTTATGAATGTTTTACATATTCCTTATATCCAAACGTCCAGCGGTGATGCCAAATTTTTTTAATGTGGTTTCGATTAAGAAAAGAATTTAGTAACGTTAAATAATGTTGTAGTATTCGAATCAGTTTTTGATAATTTTTAATCTAGTTTAAAAAAAGTTGAATGTTATTTTATGCTCTTAAGGAGTGCTTATTGTTTTGATACATCGTAAGTTAGTAGGTCGAAAGGAAATATTAAGTTTTTTATTATAATGACATGACTTAACATATTAAAATTGTTTAAATTAAACAAAAAACTATTACAATGCTTATGTTTATAGACTTTTGTTATTTATGACTTCCTTTGTTCTCTGTTTACTTTAAAATTTAATTAGGGTAATTTTCTTTAAAAAAAAAAATCCTAAGCATTATTGCATTCCTTTTTTTAAAAGAATGCTTTTTTATTTTGAACGCCGATGTCTTCTGTATTTGGCGAAATCTTAATTTGATTTTTTATATCCAGTGCCTATGTTATTTTTAAATTTGCGGACGTCGAAATACAGGGTGACAATGGAAGTATGCTGACAGTTAAATCTTTTTCTACTATAGACAAAATTTTAGGATTTTTTTAAAAGCATATATAAAAGGGATAAATAGGAAAGTCATCTTTAACTGATCAAATAAACTGGTTTAGTCAAAAAGGGAAACCCAAGTCATAAGTTTTAAATAAAATCTGTATATTTTTTAAAACAGTCAGATAAAAATTAAAATTTTTTTTACGACATATTACAAAATGCTATTTGTTTTAAAAATGAAGGCATATTAAGTGTTGTAGCTAAATTCAATATGTTGGTTATCTGTCGCTATCGATGATTTTTTTTAACAACTTGCACTAATAACTTATTAAAAGCGGTCAATTTACTTGTTTTTAAAAAATAATAAAAAATTATTAACTCTGCCCAGCATTTAATCGGCATTTTACTCTAATTTAAAGTGCTGTATTTTCTAATGTAAATATTTTCCAATATTTCAATTAAGAAGTGGTACGTATTAAACATTAGTAACAAAAATAATTTTTTACCTACAGAAAAATGCTCGACATAATGCAGTTTGGTTTATGGTTAAAAGATAATAAAAAAGATTATGATTTTTTTAAAATAAACAAAAAGAATTTTATATTAACAGGGTAAAATAGTTTTTACATGAAACATAATTATTTATTTTATTAAACAGTTTGTAAAAAAATACAAAAAATTATTTAATTAACTGCTTTATAAAATGTCCTGTTTTTGACAGAATTGGATTTAACTACCGTTTTCTGTACGCAGGATAGAAAAACTTCCAAGATGCTACCAACTGCCTTTTTTATTTAATTTTCTAAGTGGTGGTAAAGGATTTCCATAAGCTTTCTCTTAGGTGACCCGAAGTGGAAAAATCCAGCCGATGCGAGTCAGAGGATTTTTTATATCTTCCACGAAGGCTGACGCCTAAGTACTAACGTACCGTGGGTGTCTGCAGTGTGCTATAAGGGAGTTTGTTCAATTGTTTGGAGATTGGGAGGAAAAAGGGAAAACTTCTGCGGGTAGCAGGTTCCATAGTCTGAATACTCTAAGGATGAATGAACGAAAAAAGCGGCAAGTTTAATTGCATCAGTTTTATACTTCGATGCTAGCTAGTCAATTTCTAGAAACGAAATTTTAAAGAAACTTTTTGTAAGCTTGGATTTTTAAAATTCTATAGTTATATCACATAATTTAGACAATCACGATCTATAATTTAAAAGCTTGTGGTTTCTTTTTAGTATAAAAAACAACTATTGTGGTCTCTTTTCGTAAATTTTAATCAATCATTATTATAAACATTCAATTACTAAAAAACAGTTATTCGGTGGAAAAAAAATGAAAAATAAAACAGTACATTTGACTTTCCTTGACGACCTTTTTTTCCTGAAAAAAGCTCTATTCTTCCCTAAAACTGATCTAGGGAGCAAAACATAAAAAATCCTCTGACTTTTATTAATCCCCAAAGGAGTAAAGGAATATTTTACACAAACTAGACCCTTTTACTAGGATTTTTTTGTAATACTTTATGAATTGTCAAAGTAAAAACTATGGTGCATTAGATATTAATACTTAAATTATAAATGGGATAACTTTTTAGTAACACACTCTATTAATAAGATAAATATAAAGTTCCTTTATGTATGAGCCATAACCATGTAAAATTTCTTTAATATTAAACCTAAAAATTACAACCTTTTTAATCCTTTACTAACTTCATTTTAAAACAATATACACTGAAATGTAAAGGACGCTGGGAGATCAAACAATTGTTTTATAAGGCTAAAATTAAACTTTCAAAGTATTTACTACAATATTTTTTTTACAATGTTGCCAGATACCAGGTACCGGCGACATAAAATTGAACCTAAAAGGACGCTTCGAAATCGATATATATATATATATATATATATATATATATATATATATATATATATATATATATATATATATATATATATATATATATATATATATATATATATATATATATATATATATATATATATATATATATATATATATATATATATATATATATATATATATATATATTTGTGTGTGTGTGTATGTATTCAAACTTTAAACGCGTTTTTCTCAAAACCATATTTTTCAAATTGGCATACACGATAACTCAAAAAGTTATGGATCGATCTCTTTTGCACACATATTTCTAATGATATTATTTTCTATATGAACCTACAAATTTTCAAAAATAAAATAAAAAATAATTTTATCGAAACAAAAACAATTAAAAAATTCGACCCAAAATTCATTTAATTTTTTTCAAGTACTAGGAATGTTCAATAAGTTTTGCGGTTCGCTATGAGAGGGCGTTGCTACTACCCTAAAAAAAATTATTATGTTGGTACACTCTTCATATGAACGTATGTGAAATTCCATTTCAATCTGTCAATTTATTCCTTGTTTACAAGCCATCTAGTATCGATATGTCACAGTATTTTTTTTACAATGAAAAAAAATCAAGTATCATGCAGTAATTGAATTTTTATTTTTTGAAGTTTAAAAGCAAAGGAAATTTTTGAACAAATGTTGAAAGTCTATAAAGACTCTTCGCCTTTAATTAGGAAAAATGGGTTGCTAAATTTAAACGTGGTCGTACAAGCCTTGAAGACGAACCACGTCAAGGACGTTAAAAAAGAGCAACAACACCAGAAATCGTAGAAAAAATATAGGATATTGTATTGGAAAATCGTCAAGTGACTAAAAGATATTTAGTAGAAGCCCTAGGCATCTCATTGGGCAGTGTAAGCAATATTTTGACTAAAGTATTGGGTTTCAGAAAGCTGTGTGCACAATGGGTGCAGCATTCGTCACACACAATGGAAATCTAAAATTTTCAACATTGTGAATGGCCCGACTAAAGAGAATGCGGAATCCCGATTTTTTGGCTTCGAAACGAGTTCGTGTCCAGAAATCGGCCAAAAGGTGTTAGCATCAGTCTTTTGGGAGGCGAAAAGAATTTTGTCCGTGGATTCCTTGCAAACTGGTGAAACAATAAATTCGTAATATTATTGTAATGTTTAACACCAGCTGAAAAAAAATTCGTGAAAAAAGAGTCGGTTTGCGGAAGAAAATTAATCTTTTTCATCAGGACAATGCACCGTGTCACAAGAGAATTTTGACAATGGATAAAATCCATGAATTAAAGTTCGAATTATTGGAGCATCCACCGTATTTACCAGATTTGGCCCCTAGCAACTTCCATCTGTTGCCAGACCTAAAAAAATTTATGCGTAGAAAGCGTTTTTCATCAAATGATAAGGTCATAAAAGCTGTGGAAGCTTATTTTGCAGCCCTTTCAGATTCTTACTTTAGGGATGGAATCCATAGATTGGAATCTCGTTGGAACAAGTGTATTGATGTTCAGCGAGACTATACTGAATAATAAAGTGTATTTCAAATCATAAAATTGTGTTTTTCTTATCAAACTGCAATTAAACAACCTGCTCGCGATTTAATTTTTTTGGTTTATCTGGAAATTATGACATTAATGATCACAGAGAATTTTGGTTTTTGTTTTTAAATCACTAAATCCGATGCTACAATGCTCGCCGATTGAGAATTCTGCGACCTTTCTGAAAATTAGTGTACATTGACCATTTTGAATAAATAAAAATAATAATAAAATAAATTATTTTTATGTTAAAATCAATCAGGTGCCAATTTTCAAAATATATAATAACTCTTTCATTAAAATACGAAAATAACCAAATTTAAGCGTTTACAGGTATCTTTCCCATTAACTATGAAGTAGGCAACTATTTATACAACATATATCAAAAACGGAAGAAAAACTGGATTTATTTAAGATATTTTTTACTAAAAATAAGCAATACAATATTGTTAATTTAGTCTATTTGTTTAATATTTAAGTGCTCAATCAGTGCATGTTCTTATTTGATAATATTTAGTTTTAAGAAGAAGGAATTTTAGAAAATATTGAAATTTTAAAGTTGTTTGACTTGGAGGCTTTATAACTCAAATCAGAGATTGCCAAAAAAATGCATTTTTAAAAATCGCTGTAACTTTTTTGCTATGGTAAATTTTGAGTTTCGGTAAAAACATTTTCAAAGCAGCTTTTTACGTAGAATTTAATGTTGTAAATACATTTTTTTAAAATCAATGGTTTAATAGTTATTAACAGAAAAATCGATGTTTTATATGGGACACCCTGTATATTTTTGAATAATGGAAAATAACTTTAAATTACCTTTCCAAAAATATAGCATACTTAATATTTTATAAAATGAAACTTATATTTACAATGAATGATGTCGAATTTTATAACAATGTAAACTATATTTAGAATAATATTAACAAATAAAATATAAAAAACATCAATAAAAAGTAATAAACCAGCGCAAAAGATTTAGCTACAGGAGATGTTCGAATTGTCGACCGGTCTCTCCTATGCACAAACGGCACCGTTTCCGGACATTTCTTGCAGAATTCATCAATTCAAGAGGGGTGAGAGATGCAAACCCTTGCACAACCGCTACTTCTAATTCTCGTCTAGAACGTATAGGTAATTTAAAAATAAGATCCTTCAGTTTTCCCCAAAAATAAAAATCCATGGGCGTTAAGTCCGGTGACCTCGCTGGCCAACGGATGGGACCTTGGTTAGCTGTCCAATTATTGTCAAAGTTATCTGCTAAAAAATTACTAATAATTTCAGCGTTGTGAGGCGGTGCCCCGTCTTGCTGGAAAAATATGTTTCCGAGTTCCATTAGAGGTAGATCATCAATGAAGGGTTCTATTTGTTGCCTTAAAATTTGCAAATATCGTTGAGAGGTGAGGGTATTATCATAAATTAACGGGCCAATAATCCTACCTTTAAAAATACCTGCCCAGACACTAAACCCAAATCTTCCTTGATTTTTTAGCTCGACTACTGAATGAGGGTTTTGTTGCGCCCAAGTATACGAGTTATAGCGGTTAAAAATACCGACACTGCTTATATACGCTGCGTCAGTTCAAATACAATTCAGTGGAAAATCGCGCACACGGTTACATTTTTCCAGAAACCACCGACAAAAATCTATGCGGCGTTCAAAATCTCCAGGTCTAAGATGGTGCACTTTTCTGGTCCTGTATGGTTTATATTTGTATTTCTTTAAAGTTCGTCTAACATTAGTTCTTGCCAGTCCTGTTTACGTTTTCAATTTTCGTGTTGACGTTTTAGGATTATTTTGAACGGCTCCTAAAACTACTATCTCTTCTAACTCCTTATCCCTATTTGTTTTATACTGTTTTGACCTTTTTTTCTCAAACTGGCCACTATTAATAAGGTTGTCTTCTTTCTGGATATTGGTTGTGGTAAAAATTGCTTACTGCTTCTGGATTCTCCCCGGCTTGTATAAAACAAACTATCATATCCAATTTTTCATAATTTTCAAATTTCATTTTAAATTTATTTGAAAGATTTGACTAAATTACGTCGTGTTTACAGACAAAATCACAATTTGACAATTACCAATAAGCATTTGTTTTCTTTATCATGGCCGCGCCCCGCGGCGTCCTAAGTCTACTTGTTCAAAGTGTGTGAACTATTAAAAACTCTTTATTTCGAGGAGAACTCGAGCAAAATATTAAGTGTGCTATCTTTTTGGAAAGGTAATTTAAAGTTATTTTCAATTATTTAAAAATATACAGGGTGTCCCATATAAAACATAGATTTTTCTGTTAATAACTATTAAACTATTGATTGTAAAAAATATATATTTACACCATTAAATTCTACGTAAAAAGTTGCTTTGGAAATGTTTTTACAAAAACTCAAAATTTTCCATAGCAAAAAAGTTACAGCGATTTTTAAAAAATGCACTTTTTTGAAAAACACCCTGTAACTCAAAAATGGTAACAGATATCGATGTGCGGTTTTTACCAGTATGTTATTGACGAAAATTGAGCTCCAGACACCGATATTAGTTTTCATCTATCTCCTTTAAAAATGGGGGTTTTCCTTTAAAAGTGACTTTATTGAGACCTTTTTGTTATTCTTCATGTTTTAAAAACCGGAAATATAATAAAAAGAACAAATATGAAACGATAGCTTAATTACTTTACTACGCCTCCTGTTGTTTAATGTACTTTAAGGGTAGGTTAAGTCCCCTGGGCGGTAGATATATTTCATAAAAGAGAGTACCGCAAATTGAATTTATATGCCTACCTGTAGGTACATCCATTAAAATTCTTTCAAATATATAAGCACTCAGACAGTGCCTGGTGCCAAATAATTAGCTTGTCTAGAAGTTTTGAAAGAATTTTAAAATCGACTTTTCATTCATTTCTGGTGTTTACGACAGTATTAATTTATGATATTTAGGTTGTTTGGGACTTATTGTTTTTAAACCAATTTTTATTTTTTACACGGCTTTTAAGGGGGCATTTTAGTCTAGAAGACCGAAGTTAGAGCGTTTTTTGACGGTCGATAAAAAAAAACAAATAATATTTTGGCTATTCATTTTTTTTATTAATCATTTATATTTTAAGAATTCACAAAAAAAATCAATAAAAAATATATTTTACAAAGTTACACGCTGTTAAAGTAGAGAAAAAAAGGAGCGTGTCTATTTTGTCACGATTTCCTCTCTTCTGGTCATTTGAAAAATAATAAAATGATAGATTCCTATTCAGTACAAATGTTATTATGACAGAAAGCAAAAAAATAAAAAAAAATTCTCGCAAAATGACGGTTTTGAAAAAAAGAGGCAGGGTTTTTCAGGTATTTTTATTTTTTTCCGAATTTTTAAATATAGTAAAAAATTAAATTTTTAATGTTTTGTTGGTTCCTGCCATAGCGCCTGTACACTGACGGCTCTAAGACCAAGGTGGGCACAGGCTGTGGCATATATTCACCAACCATAAACCTGAAAATCGAATGGACAATGGGCGCCGAACTCAGCGTGCTTCAATCCGAACTGACAGCCATAACCATAGCGGCTTACGAAATTAAAGCCGCAACATCGCCAACCATACGATCTGTATTTATACAGACAGTAGGCAAGCATTACTAGCCCTGAAAAGACCACGCATTACTTCGGGACTTGTACTACAATGTCATCAAGCCCTGACTAACATCTCTTTAAATAATGTGGTCAACCTAGCCTGGATCAAGGGACATGACATATCTAAAGGTAATCATACCACTTACTCGCTGGCTAGGGCGGCTGCGGGACGGAAACTAGTTGGTCCCGTCCCCACCACTGGACTGACAACAACAGCGATTAAAGACATCATTAAAGAATACTTCCATCGACTGTTTATAGGAAAATGAGATGACACTACGAACTACAACTTTGCAAAATTAATGCTGAGCTATCCAGACAAATAGCGAAAAAAAAACCTTATGATGTGCAGAAAAAACCTCCGAACACTAACGGGCGTTCTAACTGGCCACTGCGGGCTACGAGGACACCTATTTAAATAGGGTCTAACGAACACAGGATTATGTAGCGGCTGTGAACAAGAACATGAGACCGCGGAACACATTCTTTGCGATTGTCCCGCCCTCACATTTGAACGGAACTCCATGCTGGGCACGAACTGGCCATTCTGGCCGAAATTAAGGAGATTCCACATAAAGACGTCGTCAACTATTTTAAATCAATAGGTTGGACGACGCAGTGAATCTCCCGCCTACAAGAGGAAGCACAAAGGACCTACTGAGGTCTAGGTGCAGTGGTATATTACCACCCTCTGAACATTCAGATCAGAGAGGGATATATAAAAAAATCAGGTTAACTTTCAAGAAAATCGGTTCACTAAAACTTGAGATTTTCTATGAAATGTTTCAAAAAAGTTTTGAAAAAAAACGAGTTTAAAGTTTTAACTTTTGATTCCATGCGCGCAAATTAAAAAAAAATATTTTAAGGAGATATTCTTGGATATCTGAACTATCGAAATAAGATTTTTTTTACTTTCTAGACTAGAATGCCCCCTTAAGTTTTGACTGTTCAAATGTTCGTAGAGTAGCATTTATTAAAACAGGCACATGTTTTCACGAGGGTATTTTAGGTTAGGTTTAAAGTTAGCAGACTTTTTACGCCCTCCACTGCGACCGCTCGGTCTATTGTGGCTCACACCTTTTTATTTTTCTCCCAATAGGATCAGACTTCTAATGAATCCGATATCAGATTGGGAGAAAGTTCTTACATCTCCTCTTACTCGTGTCGTTACCGGACACGAGCACAATTGTGTTCTGATGTGTTCTAATGTCCTGTCTCCTGGAGAGTATAACGAGCAGACGATTAGATCCGTCATGCCCTCCTCTCCCTGTCTAGTGACGTGGGTAGCTACTAGGTCCTTGTTACAGGAACCAGCCAACTTATGAAAACGGTCCTATCCGCTTTCTGTTTAAAGCCAGGAATCCTTTTTCTTATAAAGGCGGTTCTGTCTGCCTTCTGTTTGGAATCAGGGATCCCTTCATAAGTACCTGTTTGTTCGGGATGGATTAGCCTTTCCCCGTGAAACAGGCGTTGGTGACTTCAGGGGCACCTTTTGAAACTGATTCACCCGTTTCGGTCGGCGCACCTTTGTCTGCTTGTGACTTTGGGTGGCACCCCTCGAAACGGATTTATCCGTTTCGATCAGCGCACCTTTGTCACTTTTTTCCTATGAAAGTGGTTCTGTCCGCTTTCTGTTTGAATAAACTTGAATTAGTGCTTTGAGAGACACGTTTGCTCCTTTTTTCAAATAATTGAGCGATAATATGCAGAGTGTTTTGGCAGCAAAATTATTTTAAAAGCATTTAAATAAATTAAAAGGTTTAATTAAAAGCGCTTGAAGTTTTCTTTAATTATTTGAATTTTGAAAGAGGTTAAAGCTGAGAGGCATGTTTAAAACAAGCTCTGAGTGTATAGTCGAGGAAACGTGACACAAAAATAGGCCTTACGAGGGATTTTTTGTGCAGTAAGATGGATTTCAATGCGGTTTTTTGCATTTGATTCGTATGAACGTCTACAAACTTTGTGAACAAATTTAATTGATGAGAAATGAAAAACTGCATTTAAGCATTAGAAAAATACATTTTTGAAATGCATTTTAAAGTTTGCAATTATAAAAAAGTTTTAACTAGGTAAATAACGAGGGAAATGAGCCCGAATTTGTTACGCTGGGGTTATCGAGGTCGCTGAACACGAATATGACATTAACAAGGGCCTGCGGAGTGCCTGGTGCGCGCTAAGAATGGTATAACATCCTCTTCTGGAGTTTTACGACAAATTCTGCTAATATCAGTCCAATTTCTTCACTCTGGGGGTTTTGTGGTCGCTGAACACGAATATGACATTGGCAAGGGCTTGCGGAGTACCTGGTGCATCTTATATTATTTGGATGCAGAAAACATGGGTTAATCTGCAATTTTGCTTGCGAAAATTGTGCTGGCACACACTACAAAAATATTGACTTTTATAGTAGAAAAGAAATATTTTCCGCTGAAATAGAAGTGCAAAATGAAAGGAAGAAAAAGAAGTAGTAGAAAGCCTGCAGTGAAAATGGTGAATAAATGATGTTTTAATATGTATTAAACTTCCAGAAAATTGTATTGTTTTTACTAAAATATTATCAAAAAACAATTTTACGATACTATAAACAAAAATTATAATTTTAAAAAAATTTCTATAAAATTCCAGAATACGACATTGATACCAACTTATCCACACACCGGGTACCTCCAAGACCATGATCTGGTACCGGGTACTGGAATACAACGTTTGCACCATCTTTAGCGCGCACCGGGTTCTCCGCAAACCCTTGTTAATGTCATATTTGTGTTCAGCAACCACAAAATCGCCCGAGTAACAAAATCGGGCTGATATTAGGAGGAATTTTCGTAGACGACGTTTACACCATTCTTTGCGTGCATCAGGTACTCCGGAGGCCCTTGTTAGTATCATATTAGTGTACAGCGACCACAAAAATTCCCAGGAAAAAAACTGTGCTGATATTAGGAGAATTTGTCGTAAAACTCCAGAAGACAACGTTTACACCATCCTTAGCGCGCACCAGGAACTCCGCAGGCCCTTGTTAAAATCATATTCGTGTTCAGCGACCTCGAAACCCCCCGAATTGGACTATATATTAGGGGGCTGATATTGGGATGTGTCGTTAAACTCCAGAAGACACGTTTACACCATACTTAACGCACACCAGGTACTCCGTAGGCCCTTGCCAATCTATTATTCGGGCTCATTTCCATCATTATTTACCTAATAATATTTTTTTATAATTGCAAATTTTAAAATGCATTTCGAAAATGCATTTTTCTTATGTACAAATGTAGTTTTCCATTTCCCATTAATTAAATTTGTTCACAAAGTTTGTAGACGTTCATACGAATCGAATGCAAAAAACGCATACAAATCCATCTTACTGCACAAAAAATCCTTCGTATCACTTTGATTAGAACTTGCTTTTGCTGCAGCTAACTTGATTGGAGGATAATGATTATTAAAAATAAGAATTTAGAATGACTTTAGTACAAAGTTTTGCGAAATAAGTCCCATAAGGAGTTATTAATCCATTTGCTAGATAGAAACATGGTTTTGTGTATGTGAGTTGCGTAGGTAATTTTGTGTGTTTGAAGTACTTCGAGAACTGGGTCCCTAAAATAACTGTATGTATTGTTGTAATCAGGGAGTTAAATAAATATGTCATATGTAAATGAAATTATGTACATCGGTTCTAAAAAGAAATTCTGGGTGTTCTGTAGGGTGTCGATACGCAAGTCTTCGTGGACGTCCATGCTGCCTATGTACCAAGGGGCTTGGTATAGACGTGTTATTTTATTTTGGAATATCTTATTGAATTCTGTTTTGGTAGCTTTAGACCAGAAAATTTTGCCGTATGCAAAAGTTTAAAAATAACTTGTTTGTTAATTATGCCTTTCCTGGCGACTGACAATTTGGTGCCACGAAATAGAAGGTTTCACTGCATTTGGTTATTTTATTTTTCATGTCAAAAATCCTGGAGAATTTTTGTCAAACAATGATTATACCCAATAACTTTTCTTCTTTCGCCAGTTTTTATCACGATTTAAGGATTTAAGCATCTTTGCTTCGTATGAAAAAACTTTTCTAGGGTTAATTTTGTCTTTTCATTTTTTAAACCAGGACTGGATGGATGTTGTTGAGATGATTTTATATTGTAGCCAAGATAGCCAGATATCTTTGCTTAAGCTGTACAGGACATTTGTAGTGAAGAGTGGGTTGAGAACGGCGTCTTGCGGTACATCAGCGTGCATAAATGTGGGAATTTGTTATCGTCTCCATCTTCCTACGATGCAGCGTTTACCGAAAAAACCTCGTCATCATTGCGTAGGCGACAATAGTCAATGGTGGGAGCAACTGTAAAAGAGTTATCCTGGCGTCGGCGTCGCGTCAGCCGAAGGATAAGCGAAATAACGCAGTGGCTGCTGCTGAATCCTTGGCCAGATGGAGGGGCCACCGCAGCTCTAACATAATTCTCGGCTCCATAACAGACACTCACCAGTGTCGGACGTACGACAACGCTGAACGTAACAGTTCAGAATCTTCCGGCTAATGACGATCGACAGTGCGGTTTTTGGCGCGAATATTTAAGTTTTGCGCTCGAGAACTGTTTTAAAGTGTAAGCGTAGTTTTTGTTTATTAGGTATATTAATTTTTAATTGTGCGATTAGGTTTTCTTTTTATTATCTTTGAAAAGAAGTTGTGTCCATCGAATTTGTCATCAATAAAATTTTTGTAAGTGTTAAGTATTTATTTTTTGTTTAATAATATATGTATTGATGAAATTTGTCTATAATTTATTTTAATGCCCCTGGGTTTTAGGCCACTTATTACGGAATATACTATGTAACATAAATACAAGATACTAAAATGACACAATTTTAAAATTTAAAATTTATATGATATTTTAATATTTTTTGAAACCGATTTAGTTAAATTTTAGAATTTCAGGTTTTAACTATATGTTTTAGTAGCAGGTGAAATAATGCAAATAAAATTAAATATAAATATGATTACTTA
Organism: Listronotus oregonensis; assembly: GCA_019359885.1. Taxonomy (NCBI): domain Eukaryota; kingdom Metazoa; phylum Arthropoda; class Insecta; order Coleoptera; family Curculionidae; genus Listronotus; species Listronotus oregonensis. The sequence continues at coordinate 39,281 of JAHBCN010004171.1, read as the reverse complement.
CATTTAGGAAGAGTAATCGTCTTTTTGTGATTATTCAGTTTTTTTTAAGTATTCTTTTATGGATATTTTAAGAAACATCGCATAACCAAGTAAAAAAAAAGCACCGCAAAACAAAAATAACCACAAAGATTCTCGTAAAAATTATAATTGCATAGTTCTATGTACCCACTCTTTTGTTCATATCAAGGAAATTTTATTAAATTTTTACCAGTAAAAGCAGGGGTGACTCGTGACCAATTTTATTTTAGGGTCAAAGATTTTGTGCTAGACAAGAAAGTTACCAGCGGAATTAACAAAATCCATACATTTAACTTTATAAGGTTTTTCGATGGAGAGTTACCAATATTTTTTTATAGCTTTCTCTAAGTAGATTTACTTTCCACCGTATGAAATGTTACATACTTATGCACACCATATTAGTTAATTTTCTTTTTAGTACTGTCTTAGTTTATTTAACTACGTTTAAAAATATATATTTTTTTAATATTAAAAAAATCAATTTTAAATGCAGGCATATTTTTATAGTGGTTGTTTTGCATCCATCATCAATTACACAGGTTCACAAAAAAATGGTGTGTGCTAGCTGTCGGACTAAGATTTTCCGGCATATTTGTTTGCGCTAAACACGAATTCGAAATCAAAATTGGGGGTCAAACAGCAAATAATTAGAAAAAACCCAAAAAAAAAACAATACGGTACATTTACCGACAGAAACCTGCTACCACGGAATGTTTGGACTATGACTATATAAACTATAAGATATACAAAAATTTTATAAAACAAAAAATGGAGCTTTTTAAATTTTCTATATAAAAAGTTATATAAACATTTTTAATAAGATAAATAATAAAGGAGATATGAACGAAAATGTAATTTTAACAAAAAATTATAGTCCAAAATGGATTTTTTTTATTAATGTGATTTTTGGCGGATTTTTGTCTTTTTTTTAATATCAATCATTTATTTTATTTATTTTAATTCCAAATCACCTAAAATTTGCAAAAAATAAATCAATAATAGAATAAGTTTTATATTTTTTCTAGAGGTATACCCTGAAAAAAATCCTGAAAATTCGGTTTTTTGATTATTACTCGAAAAATATTGCATTTAGACAAAAAAGGTATATAATCTAAATTAAAGGTTTTGTAAAAATACATAATTTATGTAACTTAAAGTTTTGTGTATTTATTATAGTTTTTATGATATTGACGTTTTAAATTAAAAAAAATCGGTAATATTTGAAATTACGCAATTTCTCGATTTTTTGCATCTTTGGTCCCCAATTTTGACTTTAGATTCATGTTCAGCGGCAAAAAATACGCCAGAAAATCTTAGACCGACAACCAGCCCACACCACTTTTTTTTGTGGACCTGTGTTATACAAATTTTAAAGCTAATTTTTTTAAATAATTGACATAAAATAACTGAGTGTTATTAAAAGGTATTGAAAATACATTTTTGTACCCGTTTACCAATTTCTGGTTAACAAAAGATATAATATATTTGTTGGTGGTAAGATATAATAATTTATGCATATATGGGTAGATTGCCATTTATTAGGCCATTATTTGTTGATAGTTTAAATATGTATCAAACCACGTGTACCTAACATAATATTTTTAATTTTTAATAAAAATAATTCCCAATCTCCAATCACATTCACCTTTCTTTACAGTGAAATTAAAACTTACCAACAAAATATGATACTTTATGTAAACCAAATTTCGTTTTGTAAGAATCGTCAAATTTCTTTTACATTTTGTTTCTTAAAGTTAGTATTTATTCATAGCATCCAAATAAAATCCGTTTCTTTAAAAAAATGGGTATTAAACATTTCCTTTTCGGAAATTTTATTTGTCTGCACTATTAGAAGTTTGTCAAATTTTATTCATATCAAGTTTAAAGTAAAACATAGAGAGAGGCTGTACAAAACATATTTTTTTAATAGACGTATTTGAAACGATTAGATTAAAAAAATATAAAATTAAAGATATAATTTTTACAGCTAAATACTTTTTTCCCGTTGGAAAAGACTGATAAGAATAGTAGAACTAGTTTTTGATGTGCAAGTTTAACTGTTTTAGATTCCACAGTTTATACAAAATATACTTATTAATAAAATTCTGTAATAAAAATCTAAAAGAGGCCAAGTTCAATTTTTATACGAAACAGTAAAGGAGATATGAACCGCCTACATATTTAAAATAAAGCTGGATATGTCGAGAAAATAATTTTTACATTTTGTGAAGCTAAAAACCTTAAAAAAAACACACATTTTAATATATTTTATTTTTCTCTTTAATTCCCACTTAAACTTTTGTCTACAACCCCTATGGGTCTGGACATAAAAAACCTTTCAATAACACTAAAATCTTGGACTTCATTGTCTTTATTTGTTGATTATTGATACACAACGTTTCGGTTAGTGATGTCTCAATTATCAAATAAAGACAATGGAAGTCCAAAATTTTAGTGTTATTGAAACCATAACATTGTCTAAAGCTTACTGTGATTTTAAAAAATAAATATTTTGAGCAATAAATATAAACTTTATTTCTTACAACCTATTTCTTTATACTAAATTTAAATTATTATTTATTCCGTGCAAAACGATCGAGAAAAGGACCATAATGGAACACCCCCTTATTTTTGTAATCGTGATAGGAACCATTAAATGTGAAGATCTGGGAAAATTTTGAGGAAAACCAATCTGCTTTATGAAACGAGACATTTTTGTTAATTGAATAACATTTTATTTGGTACTTATTTTGTCTAATAAACACTTTTAAAAAAATCCACAGAAAATACTCATTAGTTTGCCATATTAGCAGGGCCGCTGCCAGAAAAAATGTAGGGGGGGTTAAAAAGTTTAAGTTAATTTACTAGTCTAGAATTAATTAAATTAAAAACACAAATAAGTATACCACAACTTTAAACTTTAAATAATAATCATACTCATTTAAATTTTTAGGCAATATTGTAAAATCTAAGGATTTAGAAAAAATAATATATTTTAGGTAATTTTTAAAAACCCAGGGTGGTTCCACAGACACTCCTGACCCCTGCCGGCGGCCCTACATATTACACGATTGTTAATGTTTGTCACAAATGTAAATATTAATTAGTATACCTTTGTTTAGGTAATTAGTGTTGTTTTTAATTAAGGTATAACTGTTATGGTAGATAATCACTTTTACATTATTTTTTTAATCATTGTTGGGAAATCCCAAGGCTGAGTTTAAGAAAAGTCCTTTCTTTCTCACCTAATCTTGGTCCCTCCAGGATAGACTATATTTGAAATTATATTGAAATTATTATTTTATTTTGTATAGACGGACCGACAGACAGACAAAAGAACAAAAATGGAAAACACTGATTTTCGTAATAGTAATAGGGACCCTGTTTGTCTTAAGTCTATATTAACTTTATCAAGAGGAACTTTTTATTTTAATAAAATAACATTTCCTCGCTATTAGGTTTTTGGTTAGTTTTAGTAAATTTCATATATATTTTCTTGGTGTTAGATAATATTATTCATGTTGTTTTTAAAATAGCTTAGCTCATCAGATAACTTAAAAAAGCAAATATCCTTACCTTGATTTTTATTGAAAGAAAAAAAGCGTACCAAAGTTTTGCGTTGCTAATACCCAATTGTCAATTTTAGTAGTGACAATGAAGTTAACTTGCCTTTTAAATATTGTATAAAACACATTTTGATTTATTAAAACTAATGCAGAGTGTCGCAAGTAAGGTTATTGATGGACTTGCATTAATAAATTTTTTAACCAAAGGAGCTGCTTAGTTTTTCAAAAACATATTTTCATTAAAGAAACACGTTTTTAGTAAAACAGTATAGCGTTATTAAAAGGTAATAAAATTGTCTTACTTTTTTAATTTGGGTAAACTCTGACTTGATTTTTTTATTAACTATATCATTTGTCAGTCATAACCACCTTTACATCGTTTATCAAATTATTGTTGGAGTACCTCAAGGCTCAGTTTTATTAAACTTCGTTTCTTCTTCAACTAATCTGGATTCTTTCACGATAAACTGTATTTAAAATTTTACTAAAATTATTATTTTATGTCGTATGGACAGACAAAAGAACAAATCAAAAAAACCCTGCAACAATTTATTAAGCAGAACATTTAAAAAAATTAATAACATTTTCTTCAATATATGGCTCATAAACTGTACAGTGAACAAAAATATTTATATTATTTAAATTTTTAGCTTTTAAGTCGTAAATACTGCTTCGATATTAGATTCTTTGGTATATAATGCAGCTTTTAAGTTGCAGCAATTCAATGATTGACCAATGAAATTTCGCGTAGGGTTTTAGTTAATTGTAGTATATTAAGTATATATTTCCTCTAGTGCTTATATGATCAATCATGCACTGAACGAAAAAATCTTTACCCCGATATTTATGGAAAAAATGATGCATGCCAAAAATTGTGTCGGTGATAGGGTATATTAGTTTTAATAAAAAGTTTAAGTAAAAAACGTAATTTCCATTGTAATACAATATTACATACAAAATAATTTTAATTTATCGTCATTAATGCAATAATCAATATAGGTCCTGTACGTTAAATTATAGTGAGACTTGCATTAATACATCTGTTTAAAGTAAAAGAGGTGCTTAATTTTAAGAAAACATATTTACATTAGGTGACAGGTTTTCACTAAGACGGTTAATGCATTTTGAACAGGTATAGATTTTTCTAAATATTCTTTCTCTTAAATGTATACCTTATTAATTTACAGCTAATCTGTCAAAACTTATTTAACCTACCAATTTAATAAGACCCCACCTGTTTTTTAGAAAATAAGTCATTTTTTAGTTTTTATTTATTAGACAAGTTCTTAATGATTTTTGCAAAAAAATGTATGCCAAATTGAAGATCAAATTTTGTTTATAGTGCTGGTTAGTTTTTTTTTATTTAAAAGCTTATTTAAAATAAACGTTTATTTTGTTTTTAAACTGATTTGTCATTTTTTTAAACCAAATTATTATTTATTCAATATTTATTTTGCTTTGTGTTTGTTTTATTTTATTTTGATTTTAATATTATGCAAAATTGCCGATATTTTATCACATACATGGATGGAAATTATTTTTTTTTTTCTGTGGCAATTTTAAATAAAAAAATATGTTTTTTAATGTGTTTTTCTCTTTTAATTGACCTATACCTATAATGGTAGATAATCACTTTTACAGCGTTTATAAAACTATTGTTGGGGTACCCAGGTTCGGTTTTGGCAAAGACTTTATTTCTTCGTCACACTGAATCATTTCTTTCAGTGTTACTAAAAATTGTATTTTCGTACAGACAGACCAGAAGGCGGGAGTGAAAAACTTTGATTTTCGTGACCTTGATAGAGACTGAAATGTAAATTTCTGCAAAAACAGCGTAGCTGCAATAATCTTAGCAAGCGGAACATTTTTTAAAATTAAATAACATTTTCTTTAATATTCTGCATACATTACGGCCCACATTGCATGATAAAATGTTTAGTCTACAGTATACTTGTCATAAATTATAGAGCTCATATTTAAAACAATAATAATATATCTAGGCAAGATCTGAACAAAAATATTTACATCATTTTAATTTTTACTTCTTAAGTCGTAAATATTGTTTCGATATTGGATTTTTTGGTGTACAGGGTATCTCAAAAGTAAACGCAAACCTTTTGGCAGCGTCTTCCTTTCATTAAAATAAGAAAAAAAGTTCTTTCTAACAGTGGTCCGGAAATTTCCGGTTTTTGAGTGGCGACTCATTAAAGAGTTAGTATCGAAAACGCTTTTTAATTAATTACATCTTGTGTGTGTCTCCGGTAGCGTAGTGGTCAGAGTTTCGGCTCGCGGGCCCGGCGATCCGGGTTCGATTCCCAGTGCCGGAGAAACACTTTTAGGTAGTAGTTATTTAAAAATAACGTCCGTGGTGGCACTACCGCGTTGTCTAAAAGGTGCTGTGAAATGCAAAATTTGCATGTTTCAGTGCTTGGACAACGTTGACGGAACAACTGGGAAGAAATGGGTTAAACACCGGAAAACCCGGCACTCACGGTACTTTGGTACTTAGGTTTATATATGTATATATAATCCGTAGGATATAATATACATATATAATAATCCTTCGTGAGCTGTCATAAAGATAAAAAAAATCTACTAGAAAAATGTGATTTAAATGAAATTTTACAAATTTATATTAAATGTTATGTAAAATTTAACGACATAAAAAATAAATTAATATACACTAGCCTATAAAGGGTAGATTTTTAAGAAAAAATAGTGTTCTGTCATTAAAACTTTTTTTGATTTTTTTTTTTTTTTGTAAATTTGAGTTAACAGTTAAAAGAAACGGACTATTCGGAGTAAAAAGGCACTTTTATCTCAAAACGATATAGATCCAACCGTTTGCGATAAATTTGAGTTTAAACATTTTGGTGCACATCTTAACGCAAATACAAACTTTATTATTTTTTTACGTATACGTAAACCTTTTGGCAGCATCAACCTTTTATTAAAATAGAAAAAAAGTTCTTATTAACATAAGTCCGAAATTGCCCGTTTTTGAGATACGGCCCAGCAAAGGGTTAGTATTGAGAATGGTATTTAATTAACATAGGACCCATCTATTTAAGGTAAGGGTACTCATTTTAATCAAAATTCTTTGTTTATTCTAACTCTTAACTTAAATTTACGAAAAACGTAAAACAAATATGTTATAGTGACAAAATAAACCCCACCCTTAAAAATCTATCCCTTATTAGCCGTATATTAATTTATTTTTTATATCGGTAAATTCTACATAAAATTTAAAACAAATCTGTAAAATTTTCTTTAAATCATATTTTTTAGTAGTTGCAATCATAAAAAACCGTTTCCAATAACTTCCCGTTAACGGACCGTAACTCGAAAACAGGGCATTTTTGGATCTCTGTTAATGATTTTTTTTTAAATTTTAATAAAGGAAAGACGCTGCCAAAAGGCATAAGTTTACTTTTGAAACACCCTGTATAATCCAGCGTTTAAGTTAAAGTAATTCAATGATTAACCTTATGGAGTTTTAAGTAGGGTTTTAGTGAAAAATCTTTACTCCGATTTTTATAGCACAAAATAAATAATAAATAAATAATGCACGCAAAAAAATGTGTGTTGATAATAGGGCATTATTAGTTTTGATAGTGAAAACGTAATTTACATTGTGTACAATATTGTTTATGGTACATTCCACAATAATTCGTTGATTTCTCGACCGCAATAAAATTTAAATGACAATCCTTAGTGGAAAACCCAGCCATAAATAAGTTGCCTGACAAATATCTATTGTATAAGCACCGCACATTTTGAAAGGGTACAGGCCCTGATTACCTACTAATATCAATAGTTTAGGTTAGCTATTTTGGATGCTCAATAACACACACGAAAATATCTTGACAAACTCCAAACGACTGATGAACTAAGATAAAAAGACTCCTCTATATACATAATATACCAAAAAATAGGTACAATAAAAAATAAAGAAAATTTTAAGTCCGCACCTACATGCGGGTACTTAAAGTTTATTAAGTTTTAGAACTAACAGTAGCAGGTTAAACGAGAAATCAACGAATTATTGTGGAACGTACTATACAACGTTCGTAAAATCATTGAGAGACTTGCGTTACTATGTTTTCTTAAGTATAAGGAGTGCATCATTTTAAAGCAATATATTTAAATTAGAAAAAAGGTTTTAATGGGACTAGATCTTTCGAAATATTCTTCCACTCAAATATATAGGTTACCTATTTACAGCTTCTCTTTCAAAACTTCTTTAACTGGCAGTTTATTAAAACCAGCGCTTGTTTTTAGTAAATCAATTATTTACCAGTCATTGAGTCATTATTCAGTTTTTTACTCGGTGTTTTACTTAGTGGACAAATTCATAATAATTTTGACGACCAATTTTCAATGCCAGCTGATCATAATTTGTTTTTAGTGTTTCTTGGTTGCCTCCTTTTGGAAACTTATTTTATAATTGTTTAATTGGGTTTTTAACTTTGTTATCTTGTTTAAACCAAATTGTTTTTTTATTTAATATTTATTTTGTCTGTGTGTTTTTTGTCTCTTTATTTGTGATTTTAATATTACGAAAAATTGCCGATGTTTCATGACAGATATGGGTGAAAATTAATATATATTTTCTTTTTTTTTGTGGCAATTTAAATTACAAAAATATGTCTTTTAATTTGTTTTCTGTTTAATTCACCTGCATCTTTTATGGTAGATAATTTTTTTTACAACGTTTATGAAATTGAGGTACCTTAAGGTTCAGTTTTGGCAACGCCTTTATTTCTTTTTCACATAATCTTTGCTCTTTCCTGAATCATTTCGTTCAGTTTTACTAAAACTTTTATTTTATTTCGTACTAACGGACAAAAAACGAGAATGGAAAACCTTCATTTTCGTAACCTTACTAGAGACTCTGGGATGTTAAGATCTGCAAAAACCCGTAGCTGCGTAGCTGCATCAACTTTAACAAGCGAAAAAAAATATTATATATATATATATATATATATATATATTATAGTATATTAATTATATATATATATATATATATATATATATATATAATATATATATATATATATATATATATATATATATATATATATATATATATATATTCCTTAATATACTGCACATATTACTGCCCACATCGTATATTACAATGTTTAAGTATACTTGTCATAAATTATAGAGCACATATTTAAAAGATGAATAATATTTCTAGGCAAGATGTGAACAGGAATATTTACATTATTTTAATTTTTAGTTTTTAGGTTGTAAATATTGTTTGAATATTGGATTTTTTTAGTATAAATAATCCGGCTTTTAGGTTGAAATAATTCTATAATTAACTAAAACGAATTTTGCGTAGGGTTTTAGTTAGGTCTAGTAAATTTAGTATATACTTATGCACAAAAATATCGAATAATCGTAAAATTTGCCATAAGACGCAATGCTAATTGTCTGTACTAAAAATATTTATATAACCACTAAGAAATCATCAAACGAGATAAGTAAAATGTAAAGTGGTAAAAAGGACAATCTCACAGTTATGTATCATTACACATTTGTTGTGTTACTAATAAACCCTACAGAGTGTAGAAAGTTTTTAAGAAAATGAATGCAAAAGTAAATAAATGGCCATTATTAATTCAAAAATGTGTAACATTCTGTGGGGTTTATTAGTAACACAGCAAATGTTGTAATGGTACACAACTGAGATATTGTCTTTTTTTAACACTTTAGATTTTACTGACCTTGTTTGATAATTTCTAGGTGGTAATATAAATATTTTTGGTACAAACAATTAGCATTGCGTCTTATGGTAAATTTAAAGATTATTCGATATTTTTGTCCATAAGTGTGTGTACATATTTTCTTAATGCTAAAACTTACTATTACAGATTCAAAAACGAAAAATACTTACCTTGATATTTATCGCCAAAGAAATGCATAATAAAAGTTTGCGTTGTTAATACCATATGGTGAATTTTAATTGTAACAATGTTATTTTACGTTGTATAAATAATATTTACAACACAATTTTTGATTTGTTAAAAATAATGAGACAGTAGAGTAAATTTTTGCATAAAAATTTTTTTGTTGCTGCCTTAAAAAAAAATAAGAAACAGGCGTACCGCATTTGTAAGGGTGTTACGTATATGTCAAAAAATTCTCTAACGCAAATATATAGCTTACTTTGGCTTTTTCGCTAATTTTTTTAAAACATTTTAGTTAGTTATTTAATAATACTTGGGCTTGTTTTTTATTATCACATAAAATTATTAGTCAGTTATTACAAGGTAGTTAAAATAATGATTTTGACAACCAATTTTAAACTCTAACTTAAATGTCACAGTTCGCATAAGGTTGCTCGGTTGCCTTTTTAAAGGAATATAGTTTTACCATTTCCAAGATACCCATCCTGGCCCTTCTTATCGTAGACACGCTATATAGATAGTAGATAATCACTTTAACAGCGATTATCAAATAAATGTTGTGGTACCCCAAGGCTCAGTTTTGGGCACTCCAATTTTTTTACATAATCTTCGTTCTCCATATAAATCGCATTTAAAATTTTACTGCAGATACCTAGTACCCATTATTTAAATATTTAATTTGGTTAACCTGTCTCTAAGTTAGATATATTTTATTATGAGAGTATGTTCTACATAAAATACAAAAAATGCGTTTGTCGTCGTGTCAATTTCTTTTTTATTGGGATGCTGCCTAGGATTTTTTATGTATTCATCAGATACAGTATATTTATTACAAATAAATTGATGTTTTAGCAAAACAAACCCACTTATTGGTTATTGGTTTATTTCGTTTTCTTACACCTTTTAATTTATACTATTTTTTAAAGCCATTTTTAAGGTGTTCGCCACCTGCGTATCATTATCCCCTTCCCCTATTAAACACGTTTTTTGAAATAAAACAATATGTTAACTAAAATAAATATATTCAGTAGCAAAGGTAAACAAAATTTGTTAAGAAAATTAACTTTTAGTTAGTTTTTAATTTAAAACAAAATATTTTTGGTTTTTAAAGTATGCTGGTTTGCGAAATAGTTGCACTTTTAATAATAAAATATGCTTATTAGCCAATTTTTTATTTACCATTGACAAAAATGTATTTATTTTTATTAATAGGACTTTACCAGTTTTTCTTTATTGACTTTTTAAAACATAACTTAAATAATAACCAAGTGCAAATTTTATGACATTATTTGCAAATAAAAAACATTTTTTAGGCAGTAATGCTTTTAACCAGAATACATACAAAAATATGATGTCAAACGGCTGCGGCACCTCTTATTAGCCGGCCTTGTTTTTTCTTTTTTAGTTTAGTACCCCGACAACTTAATTCACTTCCTTAATGCGTAAAGCCTTTTTAAGGGTATAAGAGTGATTTGCTGCTTAAAAATTAAGTAGCTTAAAAGCTATCCACCTTATCTAACCTAATTATTGATTATCTTACTTTATTGTTAAAATTGTGTGTATGACTTGCCGAATTAGTAGACTAACCGAACTTACCTAAATGCCATTATATCGCGAATTTACATGTTTAGGTGTAAAGTTTTACAGTTTAAGTGTTATTGTTTATTGGTGCCCCGGGAATAGTTAAATTTACCTGGCTATCTTTTGCTATAAAATAAAGTAAAAATAAAAAAACTGTAAGTCTAGATTTTAAATTTATATCCGATATTATTTTAATAGTTTGTTTTAATAATTAAATTACAAATACTTATTGTTTTAAATCCACTTTACGTCTTATATTTAATAAAATATGCGTTTTTTTTTTGTGTATTTTAATAATTTGTAGTTCGTTCTTCCCTTTTTACTCTACATATTATTAAGAGCTATACAACAAAATATTTTGTTTAAAATTGTACGTGGACACAAAAGAAAATTTTTATTTTTAGCGCATTAGGTTTTTGTTTTAAAAAAATTAGGAGATAAAATCGATATATTTTTTTGTTAATATTTTCTCCGTTTTTAGTGAAACTAATGTTGTACTTGACCTAATTTAACCTGAAGTTTTTCCATATTTAGATTTCTTATGGTAATTTTTTTGTTGTACTTTTATATCTACGCACGCGCACTTGTTGATTTTAAAAAATTGCTGCGATTGTGCTCTCATGCCGAAAGAATAAGCAGGGCGCTTTTTTTCTTGATGCTGCCGAGTTATTTTGCTAAATATTGTAGTGATTTTACTTCTAAAAAATGTGATATGGTAACAGTAACAAAATGTGTATTAATTGTCCATAAAATTGTGAAATTTGTGTGGTTTCTTTAACCAATCTATTGTATTGCAGAAAATAGACAATTGGTTGGATGCAAAAGTACAAAGATGTATACAAATAGTGTATAATAAATCCCAAAAAAATTACACAATTTTATGGACATGCGGGTACAGTACAATTAACTTAAACAAAAAATGCGTGTAGCGTAGATTAAAATATACAGTGCATTTGTAAAGAAATGGATACATTCGTAAAACTTTAAGGAATTAATTTTGAAAAGAACGCTTGAACCCGTAGTGTTTAATTTATTTCTGTGCACTTTTTCAGATAGCTTTATACAGAGTGTGGGAGGCATATTGTCATCGATAATTTTTTTTCAACGGTAGCACCGATTTTTAATTACGGAGTTATTTTGTACAATAAAATAATTTTGGGTATGGGTTAGATAAATAAAACAATAAAAAAAACACTTTTAAAATTTTAAAATGCTAAATTTAATGGGAATGAAATTAAAATAAAAACTAAATTAAAAATGTTCAAATCGTGCAGTTGGCTGCTTGACAGTTACCTTAACAATAAATATTTAATTGTTGTCAGCTGTCAGAGATTTGAAACTAAACTACGTTAAATAGTAGTGGTTATTATTTTAAAGAATTTATTCTGATCTAAACGTATTTAAAGTGTTTATCGAGGAAAATTTGTTTTATTTTCTAATAAATGGTTAAATTATGACAGGAGAAAGAAATTAAATTCTTACCATGATTGGATTTGGAGATAGGAAGTGTAGTCAAAACGAAGTAGTTACATTGCTTTTTAATGGAATTTATCGTCATGATAATTTCGTAAAGAACATATTTTTTTTTGGCGAGTCTTTCTTTTCTTTTAATAAAGGCTATGTCAATAGGTCCAGATTTAATACCACTAAATTGCTTTTTGTCAAGATATTTAAAAAGTAAAATGTACGTTAGAAAGTTAGATAATTTAAAAAGAAATTGGTTACAAAACACAATCTAAGCCTCCTGAAATTATTAAAACAAACAGAATTTATTCATCATCCTGGATAGCGCAAGCAGCCAACGGAACACGATTTTAGCATTTATTTCAGTTGTTTTTAAAGGTTTTATTAAAATTAGAATTAATATTTTAAAAGCAATTATTTTTGTCTTTTTATTACCTAATCTATTTGCAAAATTTGTCCACAAAATATATAAAATGTCCTCTTTTAAAATCCATAATAAAAATGGCGGTTGCTTTAAAAAAATATTGATGACGTCATACTTCCTATAAAAATTGCCATGTATACATCAAATATTTCTAAAAAATGCGCAAAAATAATCCACAGGTTCTAGGTTTTCCCAAAGTTATTTCTTATATATTTAATGAGTTTATACTACTTTACGAAAGCACGGTATTTATAAATAAGAGCTAAAAAATTTAGAATTTCATAGGTAACATAATAAGTTGTTAATGTCAGTAATGGTCAAGCCATATTGTTAAATTAAATTTTAACAGTAAGTTTTAATCTTTATAAATTTTAAATCAAATTGTATGCAAAAAAATTACAGGACATAAAATTTACGCAAGAAAATTGTCAAGCTATAAAAATTCTTTTAGAAAATTAGTTTTGGTGGTCTGGTATAAAAATCCTTACATATATTTTCTATATTTCATGGATTTTTACAAGCTTTTAATCACATCCTTACTCTTTGTCAGCGGGTGTAATAGTTTGATTTTTTACAATTACCGTAAAAGCAGTCAAAGTGCTTTAGGAGTTATCAAAGTTAATAAAAAGCTGGACGAAAAAAAGAGGTGATTAATTATGCCAAAACCGGTTCTGTATTATAAGACTGTTTGCTTAGAATACATAAAAAATGATTTTTGTAAAAGCTGGGGCATATTTTAGCCTTCCAGAGACTTTCTATTGTTTTACTTTTTAAAATAATCTTACGCGCTGTAAATTAAAAATCGAAATGACTGCTATACAGATTTGGATGACTTTAAAAATCTAACTAACATTAACGTGTGTTAACCATTAAAGCTCAGATTAAAACTAAGATGCGTTTTAAACCAAAAGGATAACATGAATATGGACTATCTTATATCTGATGATCTAAAATCTAAACAATAAGAAACATTTTAAATATATATAAAAGTTTATCAAATTTGTTTTTTTAATTCTAAAATACTGTCAACTTGTTGATTGCTGTAGGTGGGTATGGTCTCGTTTTAATTAAATTAAAAACAATAAACAAAGTAGGTGCACCTGCTACTTATTTGTGATTTTTTTTATTTACATTTATTTATTTATACAAAAAAAAAGCAATTCAGGAAAATATTTTAAGCATTTATAATTATTATTAAAGATATGGTGGTATTTAATTTTTTATTGCATAAAATAGATATTTTATATTTTATTTTCTGTACGTAAAATTGATTAACTTTGCTTCAATTAAAAAAATGTCGTGTCCTAGTAGTTTCTCAAATTACATTGGACCAGTTTTCAGTGCAGCAAAAAATAGATTTTTGCTAAGATTTTGACAATTTGTTTTAAGTTTCTGAACGGGTAGAATTTTTATTGATAAATTCTGATTCGCTCTGTCGCTATCATTTTGCCCTTTAGTTTAAAAGAAATATATTTCAAATGAACATTTCTACCCCCAGTCATTTATTACTTAATTTAACTGTTCATCAGATTAGTTAGATACGAATAAAAAATAATTTAAATTAAGGCCTAGAAGTGCTAAATAAATCCTAATATATTTTTTTTAATAAAAAAAACCCGAAAAGGTAAAACCTAGTAAGCCGATTTTTGGAAATTTGGGATTTCTGCAAAATTTGAATCTCGTAGGTTTTGGCTTTATGCTGATACTTCAGATGCATAATTATATCAACAAACAATAAGTTCAGAGGCTCTGAATTTTTTAGTACGTCAAAATCTGTATTATTTTTTAATAGATAAATAAAGTAAAATAATACTTAAATAAAAAAAGCTAAGACATTAAGTTTGCTATTAAAAACAAAATAAACTTGGTTATATTGCTATAGAAAAAGATAGCAAATTTTCTAGCAGCATTTGAAATAAAATGGAAAAACCTAAAAATAAATTACAAAATATGTAGATAAATTTAATAAGCATCACGTTCAACAGCAACTTAGCAAGTATTTTTGCAATGTTTTTCATTTCAAAAATCGACATGTTTTAAGCATGTAAATTAGTGACTCTCGTATGTTTTTCTAAGTAAGTCGGTTTTAACAAAGTATATTAAATATACTTAAATATTAATCTAAAATTTAAAAAGAGCGTTTCCAAAAATCCCTTGAACGTAGAAAAAAATATTTTAACTCTTGCGGCACTCTTGTGCCAACACTTTATCTTTATAGGCGTGCGCAGGGTAAAGCTGGTGTGGGTGCCAAGATAATAATAATAATATATAATAAGACTTAATCTATCTCGAAACCTCACGTTTGGGTTTTTAAAATCTGCTGAGCTCATGTCTGGGACCGAGGGTTTCCTACTAGCCTGCCAAGATGGGGTGATAAACACATTGGTATACCGAAGCCAGTTTTCTAACATTCCTGATACTGCTTGTCGAGCTTGTCGACAGCAACCCGAACCACTAATGCACTTATTGTCAGCTTGTCCAGTGCATGCTGTAACTGGTTACATCCACCGACATAACGATGCGCTTCGGGTACTTTATTATCACCTCAGACATTATTACGGCATCGACGAAACAGCAATTTTGCCATTTGCTCCCGGCGATATCGAGGCAGTAGTGGAAAATGACAACTGTCGAATATATTGCAATTATGCATTCCCAACTACGCATCAAATTTGCGCCAATAAACCTGATATCGTTCTCCTCGATAAAAGGAATAACGCTATGTATGTGATTGAGTTCTCCGCCCCAGCGGAAACTAACATCGATATAAAAGAACGGGAGAAACGAGCCAAATATCAGGATCTACTTGGCGAACTTCGGAGGCTCTATCCGGAGTATAACGAGCGATTGGTTGTCCTGATTGTCGGCGTTTTGGGGGACATAAAGGAAAATGTGTTGGGGGAGCTAAAGTGTATTCCCGCATGTCAACATTCACCCGAACAACTGGTGATAAAAATGCAGAAATCTGTTGCCCTTGGGTTCCTTCGTTTACTGAGGCAAATGAATTTGGCCGAGGATCACTAACCGAGCTGACGCGAGGAGTGGTCTTCGATACGGATGGCCTTCCGCATGACGCCCTATGGGGTCGGAGCCATGGGATACGTCATGTCGGATCTTTCTAAATAATAATAATAATAATAATAATAATAATAATAATGAAGTAAATAAAACTATGAATAACAATATATCGATATTAATACATTGTTATTAATAAAATTAATTAATAATAAATTAATAACAACAAATTCTTAGGAATGTTTGGTAAATATTTTTGAAATAATAACAAACCGAGTACATTATACATTATTTATTATAAAATCATTCTTCTTTCATAAGGTACAACTTTTTTAAATTCGTTTATCACAGTTCTTATATCAATATTTGCGGATAATTCCTGTTCCACAAATGGAACCAGGAGATTTTCTAAACGTCTTTGGCGCATTGTGGATCTTAATTATGATTTTATCATACTTATTTTCGAGAAGGTGCGTTCGCACGTACAACTCGTAACAGGAATTGTTGCAAATTTTTTACAAAGTTTTTTAAAATTTATGTACGTTGTACTTCTATCAAATGTAGAAAGCCACTGTAGCCAACCTAAACAGTTTGATGGTAGATTTTGACCTTCTTTTACTTTCAGTATTCTTATTTTGGCTGCTAATTCAGAAGCATTCAACTTAAAATGACTCGACAGAATTTCAAAATCACTTCGTGTGAGTTCATCATGCCCTAACCTATTCGCAAAGCTTTGCCTACGCTATAAATAAACAATTTTAATTTAATTTTTTTTCCTTTTAAAGGGCACCGAATTTACATTTTAAAACTGATCGAACTATACACTCCGATACTATTAGAGCGTATACAGAAAATTTGGAAAAACATGAAAGAACTTGCTATTGCAAGAACGCGCTTAACTACGATCCGCGGCAAGCGCGTTGCTGCATAAACCCGCTGCACAAATAAGGCTTAAGTACTTATATAAAATGTTTCATTTATATCCAAATCATTCTAGATTATTTGTCTGATAATATTATTATTCTATAAGATTTTCATATATTATTAAGTATTTTTAATTTATAGGACACCTTTCAATTCAGAGAGAGGAGAGAGAGAGAGCATTTAAACGACAAAAATTGCATACATTTGAATCTAAGGATAATAATTTTTAAATTTTAAATACAGTAATCTTTTTAAGAGTAGTGGGGGTACCACGGCACCCACGGCACCCACTGTGCGCACGCCTATATAAATTATCTTATATACCGGGTGTCAACGAAATCACTACCCAGCCCTTTATTTTTTTGAATAAAAACATATGGCTTTCAAATTTTGAAATGACATATTATATCATAAGATGCCGATTTTGGATATTATAACACGTTATTATCACTTCCGATTTAACCGGAAACGACATCAACTTTGATTTTTTCAATGGAACACCCTATATATTTTTCGGGATTTGGATTCTACGGATCATTTCTGATATAAAATCTATATTATATCCTATACCTATCTCTGCTTGTTTTTGAGAAAAGAGCGAAGATGTCCAAACGACCGCACATTATGCAGTTTTATGGGAAAACAAATAAATGTTATAAAAATTTATATGTTTAATTTAATTCTTTTCTAAAACTCTATTGTGGGTCATAATAAAATTTCCGGTTTACCGGAAGTGACGAAAATTGACATTTTAATAATGTTTTTCAAAATGTTATTGCAACACCCTGTATATTTTTTAAAATTTGGATTCTACGGCTTATTTCTAATATAAAATTTATATTATATAATATACCTATCTTTGTTAGTTTTTGAGAAAATTGTCAGCCCCTATAACTGCATAATGTGCGGTCGTTTGAACATTTCAATCGCCCTTTTCTCAAAAACTAACAAAGATAGATATAGGATATAATAGAGATTTTATATCAGGAATGACTTGTAAAATTTAAATTTAAAAAAAATATACAGGGTGTTGCATTTACATTTTTGAAAAAACATTATTAGAAACGTCAATTTTCGCAGTACTTCCGGTAATACCGGAAGTAGTTTTATTATGACCTCCAAATAAGTCTTTAGAGAGAATTAAATTAAACATAATACATTTTAATACATTTATTTGTTTTCCGCATAAAACAAAAAATTCGGTAGTTTGGACATCTTTAATCGCCATGTTCTTAAAAACAAGCAGATATAGGTATAAATATAATATAAGATTTTATATCGACCGAAAGAATCAAATTCTGAAAATATACATGTTCCATTGAAAAAATCAAAGTTGATGTCGTTTCCGGTTAAACCGAAAGTGAGAGACACATGTTGTAATATCTAAAATTGGCATCTTATGATATAATATATCATCATAAATTTGAAAGCCATATGTTTCTATTCAAGAAAATAAAGGGCTGGGTAGTGATTTTGTAGTCACCCGGTATATTTTATCTCCTGAAAACTCAAAAAACAAACACGGGAGAAATGGTTTTCAATTCCATTAGGAATAATTTATATCTAATATGTTTTATAAATAAAGTATTTCTATGTTTTAAAATTATCAAATCTTATGAAGTATGTTGCAATATATGATGCTTTTTAACTGACGCAATTTCCTAACAAAGAAACATGTTCCGACCTGAATTATGGTTGATATTTGCTTTAACTAAGCATCTTATGCTTAAACGTCAGCTGACGTACTAAATCGCGGCTTATCAATATAGGGTAAACATTTTTTATTAAATTTTATTGTTATCGTATAATACATATGTTTATTGTGTATTTATTCGCTGAGGTTGACTCATACCTTAATTATTTTTATCGGATTTCCTGGTTTATAAAATTCATTTTTAGCAGATACTTGATATGACTGATATCTTTAAAAACTTAAATTAAATTTATAAATATAAAAATGTTGGCGTGGGGATTTGTTTTGGAAGAAAAACTTTATGAATAATATCTGGTGTTAGCAAATAGTAATTAATTATTAATTTGGTGATTACGCATTTGTGTCGTCAAATCAAGGGATTTTCTTTAGTTTATCTTTTATCCAGTATTATTGTTTATTTTATAAGGATATTGTGTAATTATAAGTTTTTGTACTAACGTACCATGGGTGTTTAAGGGAAGTCTTCTTCTTCTTTCTGGGAGCCGTCTTTCACTACCGGAGGCAGCGCAGCCTCTTGGACTTTTTGTGCATAATCTCCCATTGTATTTTATACCAATCCTCCCATTAGTCTTGTTCCTTCTACAATTCTGTATAACCCCGAGACTGGTTGGTTGATATATTCCTGTGGGCTCATTTTCGGTTGCCCAAATAATGCCTGTCTTTTGTGATTTAACGCTTCACATTCACACAGTATGTGGTAGGCTGTTTCTTCCCCCTCGTCACAAATTCTGCAACTTGGGTCCCCATTGTATGAGCCTATCTTGTGTAGGTGCTCTCTTAGGTTGTGGTTAGTGGAAGTAAGAGGTAGTTGATTTTTTATGGTTATTGGGTGCCTAAATATGAAAATACGATAAAGTGCTAATAAATTTGGGCTTGTGTTTTTTGAAACGGGGTCAATTTGTAATCATTTTGAAAATGCCAAACTATCTAAAAATCTATGCGTTTTAGCAAAAATGTGTGGCAAGCATTTGTGTGGACAATACCTATCCTTTCAGTATGTTTTCTTCGGGATTACTCGCCTTACAACTTTTTGGAAAATGGAACCACTTCGGTCCAGGTCCCGTTGTCAAGATGAAACATCAAAAAAAATTAACTAAATTTAAAGAAAGTTAGGAAATTGTAAAAGCTTTTATAATTTTTATGACGTTTTGTCATAAAATTAATACCTATTCTATCGAAATAATACCTTTCAAATCTTAAAAACCATTTGTTTGCCAAATAAATGCATAAACATATTAAAAAACAAATTAGATCAGATTTTTTTACTATTTTTATCCAGAAGTATTTTTTGAGGCTAGATAGGTATAGGCATTGCTTTGCCTGACATCAAATCCTTTAAAATGAACGTAGCTAAAAGTATTTTTAATAAAATTTGGCACGACTTTTCTTTATTATCAGTTTATATTTTTTTATAAACATTAGGTATTTGGGCAGCCAGTTGGGAAAAGCACTATTTTTCATAACAAGCAGATTTCTGCGAAACAGTGAAGCTAGTTCCGCAAAAGAATGTGAGTTATGAAAAATTGTGTTTCCCAACGCGTTTCACACAATATTTTTTCTAATTTTAAATAGGATATGTTTTTTTTAATTTAATTTTAAAATATAAAAAACTTTTCAAAACTCTTACTCTAACATCAAAAATATTCGATGACCATGAAATAGACATTGCTCTTGATGTCCAATATTTTGAAAGTAATTTAAATAGATTTTAATGCCTTTTTTATTAAACATTAGACATTCTTTGTTTTTATTAATATTTGTATATAACTACATTGATTATTTACGATCAAAACATTTAAATTTTAAACAAAGAACTTAAAGTGTTTATGAGAAGTAATTAAGCTATGTTTTTTATTAAAAAACGTTACGAAACAACTGTTTTAAAATAAAATTTGTCTTTGTATATAAAAAATATAATATAAAAGAAAAATCGGCAAATAAAAAAATGATGCTCTCTGTTAAATTTTAATAAACTTCTAGCTACCAATACTACCAATGCTTTTTTCTTTTCACTTCTTTTTGGGTAAACTTGTTTTTTATTAAGAGTCCATTCGCGCCCCGAAAATTGAATCCAATTTGGGGTTCGGAGCATAATGTTTTTCTCAAAAACGGTATAAGTTATCGATAATTTTCAAAAACTATATGAAAGCCAACACTTAAATCTAGGCTTCTGTTGTAATAGTTTTTTAAATTTGGATTTACATTTTAATATTTTCTTGAGTGAAAGTCACCCTAAAATCGGTTATGTTTAGATCCTATTTTTTCTTAACTTGACTCATATTTTAAAAATCCGTTACAGCAGGGCATAGATTATTTCCTTACTTTTAAAATGGTGTATAATTTATGTCATTTAAGTGAAAAATAGTTACCGAAAAACGTTATCTCCTGTAGGCTTGCAATCGGAAACAACATCGCATCGATACACCGAATTTGGAAGAACCTAAATAAAATATAATATTTTTAATGCGGGTATACGAAAATTATGGTAGTGGGAGTTTGTTAGTCTCCGCCCACCGTCTCCGCGTCCTTTCGCCCGATCCCTAAGGTATAGGGTAAATGCACTCTTAAGGCTAATTCTTTTTCTTAGAAATAAATCCTTTATTCCATGTCAATTTTATTTTCTGATTCTTTTAGGTCAATCTGTCGCACCTACTTTCTCAATTTAAATATATCAACACAGTGTTCTCTCTGGGCCACGTTTGCAAAAAATATTTTAATAAACACCAATTAACTAAACATTGTCATCTATTGTAATAAGGACACATATAAAGAAGAAAAGAAAAATAAAATTGAATTTTACGTACTTGGTGTATAATAGCAGTCAAATTATAAAAATATTTCCTGGGCTTATTTTAAGATATATAATATATTTTATCTAAACATACAAATATTATTAGGAACATGTGTGTTTAATATAAAAGATATTAGAAATTTTGTGAACCTAAATATATTTATATAAAATTTAATACAAAAATTTACTATTCTATTAAAAACATATGGACATCCTAATCCAATGACGGACGTGCAGAAATCGCGCACTGTCTCGGTGTCTTACCACATAAGGGCTCGTTTAATTATCTGAAATATATTAACATGAACTGCGCACTGGTCTCAATCTAAGTACAAGAAGGTGCTTACAGGCAGATTTGCTATATTAAGGCACATGTTTATATCAACCCCCAGAATTAACCAGAACAAGAAATGGCAATTATTTTAAGCCAAATTTATTGATAATTTTTAATAAAACGCACTGAAACACCCCGACTGCTGCGCAATTGAGTATTGTAGATTTGGGTGGTTTTAAGTACCGTGCGCAATTCGTGTTAAAAAAGTTAGATAGCAGGTATACGGTGCTCAATTCAGGGCTGCTTACAATGACAAGGGAAACGGATCAATGGCTGTTACGGCAAGCTGCGCTGATCAAAGAAGAATGTGCTGTGCTTTATAGATGCGTGGGAAAGGAACGCATTTACGTAAAGTAAGGATCTTTAAACCAAACGATTAATAATATTTTAACGAGTATGGTAAATATCCCTAGGAAAAACTAATTTTTTAATCATAAAATAATATTTTTTAAATTCTCAAGTACCCACTTTTTTCACATATACACGGTTTGATTATTTAGTATAATTTATTGTAATAATATAGAATACAATAAATTAATTGCTATTATTTATTATATCTATACATTATAAGTAGGTAAATAATAATTATCACACGTGAAGCTGTATATAGTGGTGTTTGTATCTTTAAGTAGTTCAAAGTTAGAAACAATTGGGTACATGGTCGAATTTTATGTCTAGTTGCTCTGTCAAGTCATTAGTTATTGAATGATCTGATGTTAGTAGGACACATGAATTTATTATGTGTTTTAGATTAAATATTAGCATAAAAATTATTATTCATAATATAATGCAAAAATATAACTTCAGGTTAAAACAAAAGTTGACATTTCCCCAACCAGAATCAAGTACGATTATTATTTATAGTTTTATCCGGTATCACGTTTTTATTTATTTTATTTTTATATATGATAATTGAACGTTAAAGGTTTAAAAGATCAAAAGCCTTTTTGTGCTGATTTTGTTTATATTAAACATTTTAAAATCTTATCATTTTTTTAATACAACATATTGTTAAAAATAATTGATTTACAAAATATTTTAGCCAGAAAGGACTAACTCTAGTTGATAGATATGATTAGGAATTAGCAAAATAAATTTTCCACAAAATATAGTCAAAAACAAACTATTGTTTATATTAGACAAAATATTGTATTTTTATAACGAAGATAACGAAGCTAATTAGATATTGAAGCATGTAGCACAACATCTACAGGCGAAACATTAAAAGTTACTTATTATCGAAATAAGACATGCTATTTTTCTTTAAACATTTTTATAATAATTTACATAATATTATTTTATAATAATGGCTGTTATTCATGCGGTTAATTCATGACACACCTCTACGGCTCGTGTTATAAGCTTTATCCGCGTGAACAACAGCCATTATATGCGAGTAGAATACTATACTAAATCCATTTAGGTAAAATTAGTATAATTCTTTATTTTAAAATTAGTAATAAATAAGTTAAATACATTTTTGATGTTTCAAATTAAAATTAGTCGATACAACGATTTGACAATTGTCCATGCCGGCTGTGTTTTTTTAATTTAGTACACATTACATAGTAGTGTTTGACTTATTCTTAAACTTAAAAATAATTAAATCAGTGTATTATAAGAAAATTATTGTTAAATACTAAATAATAAATATAATTATTATTAATTACTGAAGAATTATAAATTATTCATGCATATTTACTGCCATAATATAAAATAAAAATAATGTCTTTAAAGTGATAGTTAAAGTAAATCTTTGTTGTAAACAACAAAGAAAAATGACATTTGTCATACCATTTACTTTGTTACATGTTACAGACGAGGGGATCAAATTATCGTATTTCATTTGGTATTATTTCTTATATTAATGTCGTTTGTGAATGAGCTAGTACATAATATGTTTTTAGGAACAAACTTCATAATTACATACAATTAAATATTTTGTTTTTTGTAGAAAAATGGCAAATAATAAAGTGGTTACATTTTCATACTTCTAAGCCTAGAAATGACAAATTTCTGTTACAAATCTTTATCCCCCATTTTCATCCCTTGGGGGATATAGTTCCAGAGATTCTATCGCCTTTTATTTTTTTGAGTTATCAATTCAATTCAATTCAATTTCAATTTATGAAAAAGCAGATTATGCTGTATAACAATATGATTATGAACGATAGCCTTAAGAAAACCTCTGATAGTCTTAAAGTACAGAACAGGAAACTGAATGAACAAGTGCAACAGCTTAAAATAGGGGACAAGGCAATTGAACCAAGTGTAAATGAACCAAACAAAACATATGACAATTCCAAAAGCAATATTAAATTTAAGCGGCGCCAAGTCTTGTTCTTAGGAGGAAATGATTCATACAATACATGGAAAATCTTTTAATCTATAGCAGGAAATACCTATGATACAAACTGCCAGTACTCAGAAAGTAACTTACTCGAAGATATCATAGATTCGCATCCGCCAGTATCAAATAAACTAGATAAACATGACTACATAATAATATTTACTACAAACGAAAATGCAAGAAAAGGAAAGGTCATAAAAGATCAGGTTTTAAAGGACTTAATAAACAAAACTCAAAACACAAATTTAATAATTATAGGAGCACCATTGGTAAAAGATAAACCTATCCTAAATAAATTCATTCATCAACAGAACCAGCAAATATCATGTATTTTCCGCACCAACCAGAGAGCTCATTACATAGACTGCAATAAAATAATCAATCCATACTATATTAGTAATAGAAGAGGACAGTTGACAAACAAGGATAATTGGATTGTACTCAAATATATTCACCAAAATATAATAAGTGACACAAAGGGTAAAGCTGCTGCAACGAAAGATAAGGAGATGGTCAAATGTCGTCCAACGCAACACACAACAAAAAGGACAATCCACGAAGAAACTCAAATGTAATCTCTGATAAGACCACTCAACTTTCAAAGTCCACGCAAACCATAGAACAAACTGTTCCTGCGAATAAAATAAAGAAAAAACTAATAAATATTGGTACAAACACTGAGCAAGTATATGCCAACCCAAATCAACAACAGACCATGTTACAGCCTACACAAGACGAAACAGAAATATGCACTAACGTACCGGCCAAAACTTTTTTATATCCTCGACTATCCCAGTTGGATCTGAACACATAAAGTACCAGAAAAATCAACTTCTTATACATCACATCAAGATTCAGAATCTTGCAAATAAATTAAACCAATTAGAAATCCTATGCAATGAAAAGCAACCACATATTTTATGCATATCTGAGACTTGGATTACTCAAGAGGCAGGTGCAACTTCTAGTCTAACAATTCCTGGTTACACTCTACAAACATCATTTTGCCGGAAGGAACACATTCATGGTGGTACTGCAATATATACCAGAAACCAGGTAGTGGCAAAATCACTCGAAAAGATAAAAAACTTTGCAACTGAAATGCATATCGAATGCTGTGGAGTGGAATTAAACTCCTGTGTTATAAAAATGATTGTGATTGCGATCTATAGGCCACCCTCGGGGAATGTTGACATATTTATAAACCAAGCTTCTGATCTCCTTGCATACTGTATGAAATCATACAAGAAAATAATTATGTGTGGTGACTTTCACATATGTAGCTTTAAAAAGACCGACGCTAAATATAAACTACTGAAAGACTTACTAGATTCATTTAATCTTAAAAACTTTTGCAACGGACCGACAAGAATCTTTGGAACGTCAAAATCAGCAATTGCTTATATGACTACAAACATTGATGAGAGCCTTATCTGTTGCAACATAATTGAACCACACTTATCTGACCATACACTACAGGAACTGAAAATTAATTTAGAAATAAAGCAAAAAACCTTAAAAGCCAAATCAAGAAAAATAAGAACTCAGAAAAAATTTAAGCCCAAGAACTGGGAAGGTGTACACATTTGATAGCTTTTTTCAGACATTGTTTAGCACTACAATTCCACTTGTCCATGGAATAATATAACTGACCAAGAGCAACAACTGGTATACTGCGGACTTAAAAAAGCCAAAGACGACATCTACGAACTTATGCATGTTAACTACAAACCGATAATGAGCCCCTTTTTTTTTAATCTTTATGACAACTCAGGAAGGATTATTATATATGTATCTTTCCTACGGATTATATATACATATATAAACCTAAGTACCAAAGTACCGTGAGTGCAGGTTTCCGGTGTTTAACCCATTTCTTCCCCAGTTGTTCCGTCAACGTTGTTGCACAAACATCAAATTTTTTGCACAGCACCTTTAGACAACGCGGTAGTGCCACCACGGACGTTATTTTAAATAACTACTACCTAAATATGTCTGCCCGGCGGGGCTGGGATTCGAACCCGACGCCGGCGCGGCGAGCCAAGGCTCTGACCACTACGCTACCGGACAGACACCTGTGGAACCATTATCGAGAAAGAAGAAAAATGTACAGGAAAAATATCACACGGGTAAAAATAGAATTCAACCAAACACGAATTGAAAGTGCACCAAATAAATCAAAACAGATCTGGGACATAATAAATGAAGAGCTTGGAAGGAAGAAGCAAAACACGCCAATAAAGCTAGCCATAAACAACTGTGAATTATCTGATCAGGAAAGTGTAGCCAATGAATTTGGAAGGTACTTCGCAACTATAGCAGAAGACAAATTAAAAGTCACTTTGGGAACATAACTTCAAATGCACCCACAGTTGCTCATCGCCAGCCCAATTCATTCTTCCTAGAGCCAGCCACCGATGTGGAGATCCTGATTATTATGTCTCAGATAAAAAACAAAAGTCAATGGGTACTGACGGCATTCCAGCAAAGGTGTTTCAAGGCTGTTATGAAATATCAAACCCTTAACTATATTGACTAACTCAGCAATTGAAACAGGGATTTTGCCGGCAGCTCTAAAGATAGGAAAAGTGGTTCCAGCATTTAAGAAAGGTGACCCAAAAAACATCGAGAACTATAGACCCATAACAATTCAATGTATCTTTTCGAAAGTTTTTGAAAGGTTTCTATATAATAGACTGGTGAATTTCCTTAATAAATACAAACTCCTTTGCAACAGTCAACATGGTTTCACACCTGACAGATCAACCGAGACAGCGGGTATTGAGTTGGTTCAGTTCATACACCAAGAGCTGGAGCACGGCAAAGCCGTTGCCTGCCTGTTTTTTGACTTGTCACGAGCCTTCGACACTCTTAATCCTAGTTTTGTTCAGGAGAAGCTTTATAGTTTGGGAATAAGGGGAAACGCACTCTCTTATAATGTCTTTTCTTAAAGAAAGAAAAATCCTGGTACAGCTCAATAATTTCCAATCAGACCAATATGAGGTCAACCTAGGCGCACCTCAGGGCTCGATACTTGCACCATTAATATTTATACTATTCGTGAATGACCTAAAACTGCCAGGAACAACCATCAAGTTCGCCGACGATACAACTGTTGGAATATCGGCCAGAAATGGAGATGAACTTTATGAAAAAATTTCCTTAGTAAGTCAAAGTATGAATCAGTGGTGCTCATCTAACGGACTGAATTTGAATGAGGAAAAAATAATGACGGTTCATTTTTATAATAGTCTCCAAGAGCTAACATCAATGACAGTGCTGCATCAGTGAAATTTTTGGGGACGTATTTGGACTCAAGAAACAGCTGGGAACCCCAAATAGACCACATTTGTGCTGGACTTAGCAGAGCATACTATGCTTTGCTAAAACTTAAACATACAGTTCCTATTAATACACTGATAACTGGATACTATGCCCTTGCTTACCACTTCATCTCCTACAATATTATGCTCTGGGGCCAAGCTTCAACCATCAATAGAGTCTTTGTATCGCAGAAACGAATAGTCAGACTCATATTCGGGCTGAAACCATTGGAATCATGCAGGGAAACATTTAAAAAACACACAGTAATATCTATTTACATCTTGAAATGTGCACTTTATGTTCATAAGAATAAGGAGGCATTTAAAAAGAACCTGCACAATCATAACTACAAAACCAGGAATGCGTCATCACTAGAAATCCCAAAACACAGAACGACCACCTTTGAAAAATCACCCCATTATTCTTGCATTAAAATCTACAATAGAATGCCGGATTACATTAAAGAATCGAGGACCCTAACCATATTTAGAAAAAGACTGAAAAATTTTTTATTTATGAACGTATTTTACAGTTTTTCGGAATTTTTGGAAATGAAGTCTTAGTAAAAGTTTTAACTTGTTAGTTTTGTTATATTGATTGTATTTTGTGCGCTTTATCTAGTCTCTTTTAATATTTGTCCTGTCTTTATTACATTTTAATCTATGTTAAGGTTATTTTATTTTATTTTATTTTGTTTTATTTTACTATTATGGTGTATTAATTTTGACCTGTCTAACGTCATGTATATGATCTTTATAGACTAATAAATGATTGATTGATTGATACCTAAAGCTAAAAGTCTGTATAAAACTTAACATAACATTTAAAAACATAAAACACAAATTAAATGTACAAATAAAGCTGCAGCACACTTAAGACAAACTACATTATAAAATCAGGTACAATAGTTTTGCTTAGGAACTCCTCGTAGTTGTAATGGGCGCATCGTCCTAGGTAATTTTTCAGCTTCCTTTTAAATTCCCTCTGTCCTCCAATGCTTGTTAATGTCGTAGGTAGTTTGTTGTAAAACATTTTTTCTTTATGACGTATCGTATTTTGTGTTAATCAAAACTGGCAAAAGGGAGTTTCAAGTGCATTTCTCTGGCATGTTTGGATGTCTCGTCTCTTTGTGGATGCATCAACACTGCTGTGTATAAAACAGATACTCTCCAGAATAAACAGATCAAATATAGTTCAAATATTTAGTTTTTTAAAAATGGGTTTGCAGGGTGTTTGTTGGTCCTTGGTTCCATTTAAAATGCTCATAGCTCGTTTTTGTAATAGAAAAATAATGTCTAAATAATTTGATGTTGAATAACCCCACTGCAATATGCCATATCTTAAGTGACTCTCGAACAGAGCAAAACAAATTTGAGTTGCGGCTTTTGGATCGAGGTAGATCATTGTAGTATTGATCGCAAACAGACTTGATGACAATTTCTTTGCCAAGGATGATATGAGCAGATCCCACTTTAACAATATGCATCCTATTGTTGTTTATTTCAATTATCGGTTTGGAGCCGGTTTGGTTGTTACGTGTCATACACTTTGACTTTTTAACATTGAAGGATAGTCTATTAACTTCAAACCAATTTTGTATAATTTTTAGGTCGTAATTTACTTTGCGTTGTTGTTCTTCGTCGTTATCGGCAACCCATGTTATTGTCGTGTCATCTGCGCAAAGAGTGAAGCATGCATCGACGGGCACAGATGGTAGGTCGTTGATATAAAGAAGAAACAACAGAGGTCTTAGGGTTGACCCCTGTGGAATTCCAATGAACAATATTCGCATGGACATGTTCTTGTCTTTTCCTTGATATATTATATCCTGAGTGTGATGAATGGCATCTGAAGTTTTCTTACTTTTTTTGGAATGCAAACTGGTTTAAATGTATTAAGTCATGTGCTTCTATAAACGACATCATCCTATTTTTAACTACTTTTTCTATTGGTTTTGAGAGGATCAAAGGTATTGCGATGGGTCTGTAATTGGTGGGTTCAGTTTTTTCGCAACCTTTGTTAATTGGCACAATTCTGGTTATTTTAAGGCATTTGGAAAATATTCCTGTACTAAATAATTTATTTATGAGGCAAAAGTCATTACCTCCAAAACCCCCAATGGTATGGTCCTCACTAAGTCCAGTGTCAGTTCGTCCAGTCCTGTTTATCGTTTCCTTGGTAATACCTCTAGAATATCTTTAACTTCATTTATCACAGGAGTTATAAAGAACGATTTACCTGTAAAGAGGCTATTTTCGTTGTATATTTTATCGACGTTAGGTATTTTTTGCTATTTCGTTAGCTACTTGAGAAAAGTGTCTATTTAATTCATTTGCGACGTCTGTTGCGTTATCAATCAAAGTGCCTTCTATTTTTAATTTTATCTGGTCTTTTGTTTTTTTTTTCGTTCTTCACTCTATTTCGTTAACTATGCTTCAGGTTACCCTGGTAGAGGACTTTGCAGTTTGAATTTTATTCAGAAAGTATACAATTTTTTTTTACTACGACTCTGAACGTTTTCCTACATTTCTTGTAAAACTGTTTTACTTTTTTGCTGTTAGTAAATTTGCATTTGTAGCCCAGTGATCATTTATTCTTTGCCGATATTTTAATACTCTTGGTAATCCATCTCATGGATACGTTTTTTCTAGTTTTTGTTTTTTTTGAGTGGGTAGATTTTGTTTAATGTTTTTACCAGATAGTCATGAAACAAATCAAACTTATTGTCATAGTCACATTATAGAAAATCTGTCCAGTTTATGTTGTTAAGGTGCTGACGAACCTTCAGGTTAGTCTTAGTGTAATGTCGTCGTGGTATAATAATTTTGTCTTTATGCGCTTTGATATCTTTAACCCTTGCTGCTCTCGTGGTCTGATAAGTCAGTGTGCTGTATTTTAAGAGAGATGCGATTTTTTTCTATATTTGAACAGAAGTAGTTGATAAGAGTAGAGGTAATCTTGCTTAATCTTGTCGCTGTAGTTAGGTGCATTCTGATATTTAGTGATTTCAAAACAATTGTTATTTGTACTACGGACTGACTGTTTTCAAAGTGGTTTATATTGTAATCACCCACCAGAATAATATTACAACATTTAGGTAGATGAACCAACACCTGGTAAAGACTACTGCAAAAGGTGCTGAAAAACGTCTAATTACCAACTTCCATATTTACAACTTGAAAAATGACAAATTTTCTATACACGATTGGTAAGGCAAAAGCTTGCATGCCAATTTTAATGCAATAGAGTAGGATGCATATGGTATAGCTTCAGATTAAAAAGAGAACAACAACAATTTCCCTTGTTCCACTTCCAATACGACGGACGACGGCGATTCGTTAGCATATTGTTGGCTGAGGCATGCAGGGGGATGCAGTACAAGCGTCCAGCTATTTTCTGCATCACTAACAGCCGAGTGATGATCGCGTTGTTAAATTTAGCAATGGACTTAGCAATTGTTAAAAGTTAACAACGGTTTAGAATGTGCTAAAGTCCATTGCTAAATTTAACAACGCGATCATCACTCGGCGTTAAAGTGATAGGCTTTATTGAATGGTTTTGAGTTTATTTTTTACAGTTTTTTTATTATTGGGAAAATTAATTTCATTAATTTGCATTGAGCAAAAGTTTGAATATTTTGTTAATATTTATACTTTTATTTTAAAACTTCTTATGATAATCATCTTGTTGCCAATTTAAACATTCCTTGTGATCGACAAAGGATAAATAGGTAGATCTACTTTAAAGGAAACAAATTGACTTGATTTTGGGCTGGATAGATTTTGATGTTGGATTAATATTTAAAAATCATAATATTAATGCATATATTGTAAGGTTTTTCTGCTTTGCGTAACAAAGTGTATAATACTGTCTATAAAATGAGATAACTTGGATTTAAGCGGTATATCGTAAATTATTGCACAGTTGGGATTTCAAAAACTAATAGTTTATGATAATATCTTTCATTAACATTATTTGATACGCTTTTTAATATTTCAAATTAAAATAGTGTATAATTGTCTTATCTCGTATTTTGACTGTTATAATGCATAAAAGCAATTAACAACAAAATCGTAAGCTAAACAAACAAATGTGTGCTGAACTTAGGCGCCATCAATTTATTATCACAAATTTATATTTTAAAATGAATTTAAAAAACTACAGTATTGCAGCTTAAGATATAAAATTTAATAAATATTTTTTATAAATATTTTATTTATAAAAAAGAGCAATTAATTACAAAATAACAGAAGCCGCAAAATAAATATCTTTTTCGGTGACAGTTCCACATTGTCTTTAAATAAGTTTAAGTCAATAGTAATAATAATAAGTGACATTGTGATATTATTTTTTTAGATTTAAGTATTTCCAATTTAAACATATTGTATAAAAAGGTCAGATAAAAAGTATTTTTTGTTTTACTGTAACTTAGACCCTGTTTATAGTGTAACCTACAAAAATGTCAATTATTAGTTTACTTTAGTTTTAAAATATGCGAAAATAAGATATATGATATCATATCAATTATGGACAGAATTTTTAAGAGAATCCATAACTCGGATCATATACAGGTTGTTTACTAAAGAACTTTTGTTTTTTTTTTTTTGATGTACTTACACTAAGTAATTTAAAATCGTTTTAAAATGTGTAACATATGTTTACCGCGGGTACAGCTTATTTGACGTAGGATAGTACGATAGGTTAATAAAATATAGGCAAGCTTTAAATACGCTCTTCACCGCGACCAGCTGGTCTATTGTCCCTCCCTCACATTCCAATTATTGTTCAACAAGAATATTTAGCGTTTTAATAAATCTAATAATCTTTTTTAATGATAGATCTTTAACGCCTTTCAAGAATCCTATTCTAGCTACTGCACAGCAGTTTTAAAAAGTATGTTTAGCTTTTTTGTTGTTTTTCTTGCAATCGGCATCTGAATCTTATTCCATTCTAATCAGAAACGCATGTGACATTTTAATTTGAGGTGATTTCTGTATTTTGATCTGATCTTATTATTCCTTTCCACGCATTTACTGAATTTAATATAAAAGCTATTAAGTATGTAAATAATGGTAACCACACTCCCTTTTTTACATTTGTGAAGTTATGTGCTTGGCAGTTTCGTGACAGTGTAGGTTTCATCTATTAATTTAACCTCTGTTCTCCTCGTTATTGAAAGGTCCACAGCTTTATTATCTTAGAGACCTTGCTGTACTTGGTTGGTTTGCTTAGTGAATAACGACAGTTTTATACCAATTTAGGTTTTAGGCTCCTAAGGGCCGCTGAACTATCAGAGAAAATTTGGATCCTTTTTTGTGCCTAGTACATATTTTTCAGCATTTTACCACTCTTAGTAATGGTGTAGACTTTTGTTGACAATACCATGTAATAGGTATCTAAGGACAACGAGTATTCAGTTTCTGGAGGACCATCAAATACTCTGGCTCCAAAACCGCTAAGAGTTTTGGAACCAGCATTGTACCGACATATTGCCGCTTTTACCGGATCGGTTTTACTTTGAATCCAGTCTTTCTTTTCAGAAAAGAGTATCTTGTAGGGCAGTTGGTAGTCAGTATTCCTAGTCATATTATTCGAGGGCATCCTCTAAGACGATAAATGGCTCTACAGTGGTCATCTTTTTAGTGCTTCTATACGTCGTGTTCCTGTTGTCTGTTTTATACTAATTTATTTTGCCCAAGTAAATATAAAGAGGAAGTAAGTTTAAAAGGTCTTCAAAGGCTACCATTGTTGGTGCGAAAAGCGACATACATAGGACTCTGTAGACTAGAGCCTAATATAGGTGTTCTTTATTATTTTTTAACTAATAGATATTTATGCAATAAGCATTTAATAATTTTTTTTGTAGAAAGAATCTTATCGATTGTATACTTTCCTTTCTTTTCGTTGCCCTTAAAGCAGTTTCGATGGTGGTTTGAGTATAGCAATATCATGCTGTAATATACGTGAATCCGTTTTTTTATTTAATAGGTAAATAAACTGCTGCTCAATTTAACTGCAACTGGACATTTTTATGGTAAATTTTAAATCGTTTTTACTCTTGAAAAAAATAAAAAAGCAAAATGCGGTTACCACCGTTTTGTAGGAAGATTTTTCGGAGAAAGAAAACTATTCCAATTCTTTAAAAGTTTTTTCTGTTTTTATTCTACAGAGTGTAAACATAAAGTCCTTTTTACAAAGACTTTGTCAAAAACGACGATTTACCAAGAAAATATTTTTTTGTTTTTTAATTATAAAGTGTTATTTAGTAGTCCCTTTTAAAAATCAAATTTTGCAAATATTTGATAGCTTAATGTTTTTTTAATATTGGCGTTTTGTATTTGGCGGTTTATCGCAGCGGTTAGTTTTTGTAAATGATTTCAAATGTTCATAAATGACCTTTTAATTGTCAGTTAATTTTTTTTTTTAAAAATTTAATAAACCGTCATAGACCGGGGTCTGATGGAGTAAAATATGAGGACCGCATTCTGTAAATTGTTTTGAAATGAGAAAAGTTTGCAGAATGTAATTCTGGATGTTCCCACGAGCTTTGTTGGTCCATTTATTTTTTATACCACACCCCTTTAGATATCAAGTAAATAGAC
The DNA here is from genome assembly GCA_019359885.1 of Listronotus oregonensis. Classification (NCBI taxonomy): domain Eukaryota; kingdom Metazoa; phylum Arthropoda; class Insecta; order Coleoptera; family Curculionidae; genus Listronotus; species Listronotus oregonensis. Next base: position 5,256 of record JAHBCN010004171.1, on the reverse strand, counting down.
TAAATAAATGCTTTGGAACTATTTTAATGATTGTTTTAATGACAATATCCAATTGTTTCTTATGATTAAAAATACTTGTAACTAGTCAATTGTAAAAAAAAACAAAATAATTAAAATAAAAACGAGAACTGTTAATAAAAAAAACTATTTAATACCAAAAAGCAAATATTATTCTAAGTTATCAAAAAAAAAAATACAAGAATTATTGACATATGTCAACATTTTTTTTCACAGTGTTTTATCTTTTCAAAATCTGGTGCAACATTATTTTCTCGACGATCGATTTCGCATTCCTTCACCGATTTTCGGAAAAGTACGATGTCACGAAAGCAAGCAATCCAATTTTTTCAAAGAGCAAAAATCTTTCTATTTTTAAATTTTTTATCCGACTGCATACTTAGTTTTTCGAAAATCGAAAAAAATATTAATCGCTGGCTTCGTTTATGACAGCTAAGAGTAAATTTTTTTTCTACGATTTTTCTAAAAATTTCGGGTAGTTTTCGACTCTCCCGATTTGATCTCGCCTATGCAAATTGGATAATTAAAAAAATTGACAACTTCTTTATAAGCCACCTTGTAAACTAAATTGTCACATACATATACCTAAAACGTCAAGACGTACAGTTAAGGTCCTATGAATTTTTAAGCTATCTGCACTTCAAAAGATAGTTTCCGAATGCCAGCTGTCAAATTTTGACATTTCGACCCAATCGTCAAGTGGCAAAAAGTTTTATTTTTCAATTCTAAGTACTGGACTTGTTTTTGTTTTTTATATTTTTTACATTTTTTTAAATTTTTTTCACTTTCTCCGCGTAGAGCGGAGTAAGGGGTAAGGAAAGGAAAAGGGAACAGCATAGCTACCGGCAATATGGGTTTTTGGTTTGTTTGGTATCTCAGGTAAAGAAATGTAAGCATAGTTGCCGGTTCTCACATTTTGCATACTCAACTTCCTTTGGCGCCTGGAGCCGCTAAAGTCATTAAACTTTATTTCGGTAAATAAACACCTCTTAAAATAAAAAAAGGTTATCAATGGAAAAATTATAATTATTTTCTAAAAGCTCTATTTTACTTGTCAGGGGATCATTGCCTTGCCGCGGTGATTTGTAATTCAAGTTATTTTAGTGCGTTTATCGAGTAGCTTTGAAACACGTTATCATTTTTAATATTGTAGCATTTTTAACAGTTTAAAAAAATTATAATTTTTAAACTTTTTTTGCAGAATTTTAATTTATTTATGTTTTGGACCCTTGAAAACTTTTTTTTGTTCATATGTTCATATACAGTAGCTGTTATATAGGCTTTACGTAATACCCTGGAATATTTTAAAATGTAGCAAAGGAATAAAAAACTGCTTCATCTTTTAAAAAACGATATTTGTTTGTTTAAATTTAATGTTATGTAAATTAAAATAAATAATTGACTTTATTTTAGAATAGGAAATTACCAAAGTCAATTTTTGATTGGACGAACAACTATAAAATTAAGAAAAACGGCAATTTATTTTTAGTAGGTACTATTTTAATTTTGTCGGCATTTTATTAACCATTGATGTAGTAAAATTAACATTAAAATTAGCAAACCTAATGGTTATTTATAAACAAATCTTGTTAGAAACGAACTTATAATTACTAAGAAAGAAACTTCAAAAGGTTTTTTTATTGGTCAAAGTATGGCAATTCTTTTGATTCTGTTTTTAGAAAGGCATGATATTATATTTGTTATTCTTTCATAATTATAGGCATTATCGTTTAAGTTAGGGTATATTAACACATCTAATAGTAAAAAAAGGATCTACAAAACAGAAGCTAATACTTAAATGACGTATTTATTGAAAATTCCGTCAATGTGATACTACTTAATTAAACTATTAGCTTTAATTTAAATTAAAACTAATATTTTATGAAATTACAAAAGCATTTTTAATAACATTATTACATACATAATAATATCTTTTCGATTTACTTGAACTGTGTAAATATAGGTCAACAGTATTTCTCCATCTATATCTACTAGAACGATGTAAATATAATAATATTGATACAGTTATACACTTTTTTATTTTATACGGGGAGTACAATGGTTTTGATTTAAGCACAGAGATTTTAAAAGCTTTAAAAATTACCAATACTGCAAAGAAATGCTCAAGCAAATTTGAAGTTTAAAGCGAGAACCCAGCAATGGGCTATTCGATCAAAAAATGTCCGTCCTACCATGAAAATAATTGTTAATAATGTACCCTTTTGATTTGGCGGTGTAACAAAATCTAAGGAAATTTTGTAGAAAAATCAATGTGTCTCATAAATTTAAGTTTGCAACATATTCTGAAATTTGAAGCAGAGCCGGAGTCTTTCGTGAGCGATGGCGCGTATCTATTTATGTATTTTTATGAAATAAAAATAATTTTATACTGTTTTATTATTACACCCCAATATTTTTTTAGCTTTTTTTTAATGACAAAGTTAGTGTCATGTTAATATAGCTTTTTAAACTGAAGATTATACGAACTTTAGCAAGTAACGTAGACTGATAGTTTACACAATAGGTACGTAGCCACTAAAAAGTTTTTAAAAGAGTCAAAAATAAACCTTGATTTTTACGAAAAAAAATACAAATTTCAAGACTAGATACATTTTTTTCCTTAAAATCTTCCCCTTGTAAAATTTGGCAACAATGTTCATTTAACAACCACCAATGTTGTGCAAAAAAATAGGAAAAACAGTAAAAGCGTAGTTTGTTTGAATTTGAAATTTAATGATAATGGATATCTCGAATATGTATATATATATATATATATATATATATATATATATATATATATATATATATATATATATATATATATATATATATATATATATATATATATATATATATATATATATATACAGGGCCAAGATTCGAGTGAATAACTTGAAGTACAGGGGGATTTTGGGAAACCGTAAAGATACGAAGTCGTTAAATTATGGCAAAGTTGCGCATTTACCTGCCTAAAAATCCCTTTTTAGAAAGTTGAAAAATTTCCCAAATATTTCCGGAGATACCCGGGAAAAAAACTTAAATTTGGGATTTCGTTTTTATTTTTTTGACCTTATTTAAAAAGATAAAAAAAAAAAGAACTTTTTATGGCCACTTTTGCTATACTAAAACGTTGAGAGATTATCCGTACACGTTTCTTTTTGGGTTAAACCATCATCAACTTTATTTCTTTAAATACAACACTCAATTGTTTATTGCTTTTTTAAAAGCATTTGTAATCCCAATTACAATGATGCATAACACTTAATATTTTTCTGTTAAATAAACATATTTTCCATAAGAGACAATGGTTAGACAAGAAACGACATCATTTCTTATAGGGCGTTCCATATTTTTAATAAAATAAAGTGTTATACTTTTTTTTGTAATTGGGAAAAGGGGTTCAAAAAAATTAAATAAAAAACCCAGGTCGTTTTTAAAAAAAATAAAGTTGATGATGTTTAACAGGAAACGTCGTCCGAAATCTCCGTTGGTTAAAAGGCAAAAAAAGTGGCCATAAAAAAAAAGGTCTTTTTTTTTTCCATATCTCTTTAAATCCCGTCAGAAAAAATAAAAAGAAATAAATCGGTTTTCCCAGAAATCTCGGAAGTACTCGAAATTTTGCAATTTTTTTAAAGTGGGACATGGTTAGTTACGCAAATACACAATTTCCATAATTTAACCTACTTCGTATTCTAACGGTTTCAGATCCCCAGATGCACTAAATCTGTGGCACCCTGTATATACAGTGTGTCCCAAATTTGTGGGGAATGTTTTGGGATTTTAAAAAACCACGATGATAGAAAATCGTTATGGAAAGTTTTGGACAATTATGTTAGCAAGCTTATCCCGTTTACTACATGGTTTTAACTATTCCGGTTTTGAAAATTTTGAAAAACCTGAAACATCCCTTTTCGAAAATCGGCCATATTTTTTTTTTAAGTGAAAATTTTCAAATCTGTAAAAAATTCTTCAAGCAACTTTTTATGTAGAAATGACCGAGTAGTCAATTTTTATTTTTTTTTCGTTTCGGTTTTAGAATCATCCCTCACTTTTTTTTTTTTTCATATGGACGCCATAATGTTTTTACCGTAAATAGTGTTTTTATTCTGATTTCAAAATGTATAACATGTTATAATTTAAAGTTTATAACCTCATTTATTTCAAAAAAAAAAATATTTTCTCAGTTGGCCTTGATCCCGGCGAACGTAATTTTTTTTATAAACAATAAAATATTAGTAATTGGCAAAATAGATAAGCTAAACAGATATATTACAGAAATGGGTTTCGTGAACTAGCTATAACGTTAATACCGGGAACCACAAAATGTAATGGCGCCCATATGAAAAAGTAAAGTTGATGAATCATCCCCAAAGGGCGCCCTATTGGATTTTTCGCAGCCAAATAGTGCTTTTATTCTTATTTCAACAATGTATAAATGTTATAGTTTGGACTTTATAACCGTATCCACTTCAAAAAAAAAAATATTTTCTCAGTTGGCCTTGATTCCGGGAATGTCATCTGCGTCATTATCAAGTTAGCTCGGGTACTTACAAAATTTTTTTTTTTTTGTAAAATGGTTAATTATTATTTAAAGAAAAAACGATATTTTGCAACGGTATTTCCAAAGCTATAGAAGGTTAATATAGCTACGCAAACGTATTTCGAAAATTTTCTTTAAAGGCAGCATCCTAAACAACATCTTTTGAAAACTGGTTACAAAATTTTCTTAATTTCGGAAGTTTTAAAAAACCACGACCTAAAAGTACGGAAGAAAATCGACAACGAGTTAACCAACATATTAAAGAAAATCCAACATCTTCAGCCAGGGATGTTGATAGGAATTCCACATACCTAAGCAACCCTTCATAGGGTAGTAAGGACTATTTAAAAAAAAATCGTTAAAATTTTTGAGAAATAGGGACAACATTTTTTTAAATTTTTGGGGCGTTATTTTACATCTTCATTTTTGTAGGTTTAGTTTAGCCCCTTTTTGTTTTTTTTTTCACTTGCAATTAACTTGTTACGGGAGTTTTGTTGTAACACGGTATTAACGTTATAGCTATGTTCCCAAACCCATGTTAAAATATCTGTTCAGCTTATCTATTTTGCCAATTATAATATTTTATTGTTTAAAAAAAGACGTTCCCAAAAATCAAGGGCCCAAATAAAAAAATTTTTTTTTTTGAAATAAATAGTTATAAACCTAAAATTAAAAATTATTTTGAAAAAATCCCTTTT